>JALLOX010000683.1:0-10192 GCA_036939695.1 Thalassiosira ordinaria | reverse complement strand
TTCGAGGTCTCGACCCGGAGGCAGATGACTTGTATGTAAAGTTCCAGGGAACTTTTAGAGGTTTCACACGCACAAACGTCATGATATCTGCCTTATTATTGCCTCAAAAAATCACAAAGGAGGAGACACGTCATTATTGCAACCCGTTCCGACAGAAGCTCTTACTACGTGGATGTTATCTTCCCAATTGAAGATTCGAAGTGTAGTGTATCTCATACTAATTCCCACGAAATAAGTACGATAAAAGATACCTTTGTGTTACTGCCGAGATCATTTCCCAAAGGTTTGTCACTTTAGGTGGCAGTGAGTACTATTCCTATTTAGGATACGCGTGTAGAGAAATTCCAAAAAAGTGCCACTTCTTTCCAGTCAATCCGTCGCGGCAGAGCAATCATCCGCCATCCACACAGAGAAAGAAAGAGGAGCCTCTCTGTCTTTGGGGAGGATTGACGGAGATGGACTGATCCTTGGACTGATGGTCTGATGGAAGACCACTCTCATCACTGCATGGTCACTGTCAATGTCTCATAATCTCCCATTTTTGAACCCAGCGACATCATTGTCTGCTTTCATTCTCATACAATAAACAAACCAACATCTAATCATGTCGGAAGTTCAATCGGGACAGGTGAGAGGGATTGCATGCACACGTTCTTCTTTCCTATGACCTGACTTGATGCCATCTCACAGGATATTTTTCTCTCTTATTATTGCTCACATTCTCGATAGGCTGAGATCAAAAAGTATGACACGTACTACGTCAACGTTGATCCCAACCAAGATGACAAGGCCACGGAAATCAAGCTTCTCTCGTTTAAGCGTCCTCACATGCGCGCCTTCCACTGCTCCTGGTTCTGCTTCTTCATTGCCTTCTTCATCTGGTTTGCAATCGCTCCTCTCCTACCCGAGGTGAAGGAAACGCTCGGCCTCAGGTGAATAAGAATGGTACCATAATCTACTTCTTGACAAGTACCCAATTAATGTTACTCATTTGTGTGTGTTTATAACAACAGTAAGCAGCAGATCTGGACATCCAACATTTGCTCCGTCGCTGGTACTATCTTCCTTCGTTTCGTAAACGGGTGAGTATAATTTTTATGGCATGTATATCTAATGCATTTACATCTTATGCTACATGCTAATCTCACTTCACGCGTGTGTAAATATCACACAGGCCTCTTTGTGACAAGTATGGAGCTCGTATTCCTATGGGTATGATCCTCGCTTTTGCCTCCATTCCCTGTGCATTGACTGGTCTCGTGAACAGCGCCACTTCCCTCGCTGTCATTCGTTTCTTCATCGGATTTGGCGGATCTACCTTCGTCATGTGTCAATTCTGGACGTCACGCATGTTCACCAAGGAGGTCGTCGGTACCGCCAACGCTCTTGTTGGTGGATGGGGAAATCTCGGAGGTGGTGTCACACAGCTTGTCATGGGATCCGTTCTCTTCCCTCTCTTTAAGCTTGGCATGTCCGCCGAGCAGGCATGGAGGACCGTATGCATCGTACCAGCGTGTGTAGGCTTGCTCACCGGCATTACCATCCTAAAAATCTCTGATGATGCACCCAAGGGTGAGTTAGGCATCTCGCTTCCATTCCACTGATCACTTCACTTGATTTACTTATTTACACAACTTTGCTTCTCTTAAAGGAAACTACTCTGAAATGAAGAAGAACGGTACCATGGCTGAGGTCTCAGCTGGCGCTTCCTTCAGGACAGGCGCGATGAATGTCAATACCTGGCTCTTGTTCATTCAGGTGCGTGTCTTTCTTGTGGCACACATCTCATGCATTCATTTCTTATATCTCACTTTTTTCAATTTTGAATATTACTCACACATCAATTTTTTACGTTGTTATTATTCAGTACGCATGCTGCTTCGGTGTTGAGCTCACCATGAACAACGCTGCTGCTTCGTACTTCAAGTCTACCTTCGAACTAACCACCGAGTCTGCAGCTGCAATTGCCTCAATCTTTGGCTGGATGAACCTCTTTGCCCGCGGAGTTGGCGGATTCGTTTCTGACAAAGCCAACGCCAAGATGGGCATGCGTGGACGTCTCTGGTGGCAGACTATCTGCCTCATCGCTGAGGGTATCATGGTCCTCATCTTCGCCAACACTAAAACTCTTGGACTTGCCATTTTCATCATGGTAATCTTCTCATCCTTTGTCCAGGCTGCTGAGGGATCATCATACGGTATTGTGCCATATGTTAACCCCCCAGTAACCGGATCCATTGCTGGTATTGTTGGTGCTGGTGGAAACACTGGCGCCGTATGCTTTGGACTGGGATTCCGTCAGTTAGAGACTAAGCAAGCCTTTGTACTCATGGGATCGTGCATTATTGCCTCTGGTGCACTCTCCCTCTTTGTTTGCATCAAGGGACACGCTGGCCTTGTTACAGGACAGGACAGTGAGGAAGCCAGTAAGTATATTTCCTTCATGCATCTCTCATGTTTTTTCACTCTCGTTTTTGGAACTTGGTATGTTTATCTCACACCATGTGTATTAATTTTTCTTTATTCAGTTGCTGCATGGAAGAAAATGGGAGCATCTGCCCCTGCCAATGAGACACTAATGGTCCCAGAACCAGATGCCGAGGCTGCCGAGGAGGTTGAAAAGGGCGAGGAGGTTGAAAAGTAAACTCCTGGTTAAGATCCCCACATCCTCTCCCATATTTAACAATTCTGTGTTGGGTTTTGAAGAGAAGACTAAAGGCTGCATGGATCCAATCTTTCTCCATTTTTCCATGACATTTTTGAGGTGTCCATGCAATCTTGAAACTACCATTTCTGAACCTTAGGAGTTTCGGTTTTGAGGTCTTCACAATTTTGAAAATTGTAGATTTGTATAAATAGTAGTCGCGCTTTGTTAAGCGAAATGTTACAAAAGAGATACAAATGATCTGTTTCACGTCTTCCATTATTTAATCTCAATTCAATCCCAACACTGCATCATTTAAGTGCATTGTATCACATGTTCTTTGATAGATACAAAAGAATTCAACTCCAAGAGAGCATAAACATGCCTCATACCACATATCCATGACAGATTACAGAAAGCCCTCATTCTCCTAATCCAACCAGTTCAAACTCTTTTCCACAGCCTTATTCCATCCTTTCCAACATCGTTCTCTTTCATCAGCACTCATCGTTGATTTCCACAGGTTGTTTGCTTTCCACATCTTACCAACCTCGTCCAAGCCTTGCCACACCCCTACCGCAAGACCCGCTGCAAATGCCGCCCCCAAACCAGTTGTTTCTAAGTACTCTGGTCGAACTACTGGCACATCCAATATGTCTGACTGAAACTGCATCAGGAACTTATTTGCCGTAGCTCCACCATCAACTCGCATTTCTGTCAATTGCACTTTTGAATCAAGCACCATGGCATCAAATACTTCTTTGGCTTGATAAGCACTTGATTCAAGTGCTGCTCTGACAATATGTGCCTTGGTATGCGAGGCTGTCAAGCCGACCATTACCCCACGTGCATCAGGACGCCAGTGTGGAGCGAACAGACCACTGAATGCAGGAACTAAGTACATGTTTTCATTGGATGGGACCGAAAGTGCGAGGGCTTCGGTCTCAGAGGCCGACTTGATTAGTTCGAGGCGGTCGCGTAACCAACCTACGGTAGTGTTGAGAGGATAAACACTCTGGGATGAGATCTGGAGTGTACCAGTTTGAACTATTCTCACTGACACCAGCAGCTTTTACTGTGTTGTTCGCACAATACAATACAGCCTTACCGAAACTCACCTATTGTAGACCCCGAGAAGGCCACAGATCCCTCTAGAGCGTAGACCGGCTTTTGGTTCGCAAGTTGGTAGCCCACAGTCGTGAGTAGACCTTGAGTACTAGGAATCAACTTTTCTCCAGTGTTCATCATGAGAAAAAGCCCCGTTCCACTGTATGTGCACAAAATATGTTAGATGACTCGAATACAGTGAAGCTCACGATAGCGAAGCACGATTTCCACACTCACTAGGTACATTTTGCCTCTCCTGGCTGAAAGCAAGTCTGACCAAACAGTGCAGCTTGTTGATCACCCAATATTGAGCCTATCACAACATCCTTCAAAGCAAATCTATTCTCCAGATTATTGGAACAAGGGATTCCACGGATAGTTCCAATGCCACTATCACTTGATGGGACAATCTGTGGCAATGCAGTCTCGGTCGGAATGGTTCCATCCAATGGGATATTATTTCTCCAGCAGGCACTGCCACCACAAACAGCATCCACCAAACTTTCATCCCAGTTCATCTTTTCCAAGTTCAAGAATAGCCACCTACTTGCATTTGAGACATCAGTTTTGAACTCTCCACCTCTATGTGCGAAACGCTCGTTCGGGTTCTCCGCCTCTAGAATGGTCCGTTTGTATCCAGTCAGCATGTATACCAGCCAAGTGTCAACAGTGCCAAATCGTACATGTGGCCGCTCAGTTGGAGAGGTAAGATCCCGCTGCAGCTCAGGTACATTGTCAATCAACCAACGAACTTTGGTCCCAGCAAAGTAGCTAGCAATAGGGAGACCAGTTTGCGCCCTCAAAGAATCTTTNCAACCAACGAACTTTGGTCCCAGCAAAGTAGCTAGCAATAGGGAGACCAGTTTGCGCCCTCAAAGAATCTTTCTGTCCAGATTGGTTCTCTGAGGACGAGTTCTCAGCCATGATTGTGTCCGCAACTGTGGCAGTTCGTGTGTCGTCCCAGACAATTGCATTGTAATAGAACTTTCCCGTCCTATCATTCCAGCAAATAGTGGTCTCTCTCTGATTCGTAATGCCTATGGCCTTGACCAAGGAAGATGATGTCAAATCCAAGCCTACTTTCGACAGCTCTTCAAAAGTACGTGTGATGCAGGTTGCAACCGAGTCCCAAATCGCAAACGGATCATGTTCATGCCAGCCGACGCAAGAGGCAGAAGAATCGTTGTACGGACTGCTCTTTGGGAAGCATTGCTCAAACTCGACCTGGGCGGTGGAGAGAATGTGTCCGTCGGACGTGATGAGAAGGAAGCGAGACGAAGAGGTGCCCTGGTCGATGGCACCCACGAGGGATGAGTCCGGCGAGTCTAGCAATGAGGAGAGATAAGACTCACTGATGGAGACAGTGCACTTGAAGGCAAATTCGGCTTTCGACATCATGGTCTATTATGTGGTCCTTGATTTGAATGATATGTTGTCACTTGCTTCACCCTTGCTTCCACTTCCGGTTGTTGCGTTGGGGTTCTTGGGGTTGTGATTTTTTGGGATTGAGATTGTTGCAAATTGTTGCCAAAAAAGATCATAGGGTAATATCCAGCGATAGTCAATACGTTGGAATAAACACGATCTACTGATATCGATCGCTCCATTCCAGGAGGAAAAATTGGATCTTTTCCATCATCAAAGCCGATGTTATTAGTTTAGTTACTTCGGTGGAGAGTGTATTCGAGGAACTACCATCAAATCAAAGAGTGACTTCAGTGAAAAGTATCTAGACAAACTCCACTCATCCCTCTTTCAGAAGCCTCCCCGAAGAACATCAAAGATGCCTTACAGTGGTGGTGATTGAGGATGAGCAGGTGGCTGAAGCCAATGCAAAGCATGGAAGATATCTGCTGCTTGCTACTGCTAGTTCAAGCTGCAGGCCGAAAATGATATGCACTACGGAGGTGGCGAGCCAGCACAACTTCACTTTTACATTTACAGTGACTTTGGGGATGCAGATGTCAGAGAATGGACAGAGCAGAACATAGCAGTTCAAACTTGTGGTATGTCACCCCACTGAAACTCAAGAAGGGGCGTCACTACAAAACAAACAATAAAATTATGGTAACCCTTTTTTATCCCCAACATCCCCACAAATCAATGATAACCAACACACAGCCAGTCTATGGATGATACTCCCATACATGCCTAACACTCTATGGGGATGATGTTTATCTTCTCCAATGGTAAAAGCAATTCCTACAGGTACATGGTACAGCCCCGGTCATGTACTTTGTTATTTTATCAGAAGGAAAAACTGTGATGCCCAAGAGTATTAGACAAAAATGTAGCAAGCTCACAAGATACAAGACGAAGAAGCCAAGCTCTTCTTGATCATCACAAACAAGATGGCACAAGCTAACCAACTCTCCCATTGTTTTGAAAGGTAGAGATATGTGAATATTGAAGATGTTAAAATGAAAAGTCTCATGACGGAATTAATGATATTTCACATACGTTAAAGATACACCCTGAATAACAATAACAAGAAGAAACATGTCTTAGTTTAACTTATTTTAAATAGAACATAAATAATACCAATTTTATCAAAATGAGTTTTATCGTACCAAGATGCAACCACAAGGGCACTTCAAGATCTGAAAAGTGGATAAGGTGTGTATACTAAATGATTACACAAAAAGTATCATTTTCCCGATTGTTGCATTATTCATATATTATTGATATGGATTCTGTTCTAGATATTAATCACAATCAATGCTATATGCTGCATGCTTGATGCTTGTCCAAGCTTGACCAGCTGACATCAAACAACTCTATGAGCAACAATTGATCCTCTCTGATTTTGGATCAGCAACATAAAAAATGAAACTGTTAATTGTTTCCACTGCTCTTCTATTTTTTTTACCCCCCTTAGGCTGGACAAACTTAAACTTTATTTCATTATCCTAAAATTGCCCGCCAGAGTGGGGGGATTAAACGTACCCCTGTAAAAAATTTACCCCAGTAGTGCACAAAGCTAGAGACTGACTTACTGGGAGTCCATAGGTGACGTGCGTGCACTGATTTTAAGTGCGGACGTCATGTTGAAGATGACATCTGACGTCATTTGGAGTGCAAAACATTATCTTCTCATGAGAACCAAATGCACTTTAACTAGCTTCATACACTACTGGGGTGAGAATGGACACAGGTGTTCCATGACCCCCAAAATGGGCCTCAAAGTGGGGGGTAAGGATAATGAAATAAAGATTAAGTTTGCCCCACCTTAGCTGCAGTTGCAGAATCGTCAGTGATAAATTTTCAAGAAACACTATATGAAGTAGTTCAAGGTGGTCCTACAATCTGAAAGAACACCCGGTATCCTCTTCCAATGCCCTACATTTTCCCTGCACCTGCAAAAAGTGAAGTTGTAATGAGACACATAGCAAATGACAAAAAACAAGGCTATACTCTTGACCAACCCACTGGATGACATCTGAAGAAGTTGCCCCACTAGGCTGGCCATACCCAAAAATCAGCAATGTAGGAAAGGCAACAGGGGTCCACATATATAATACTATACCACTGCACACCACTAGCTAAATGGCAGCTAATCAAAATTCAACGCTAGATGGTATTACAAAAGTCTATGCATGATGGAGTTACCAGACTTGCACCCTCCTGTCTCAGGGTATACTGTGCATCTGAAAGCCATACTTTATTCACATCTATAGTTTAAAGCAAAATCATTTTTGAATACACTTGAGAAGATCTAAAGCAAAATAGAATGCCTAATATCTGCCTAATATTGTGAAGATAAAGACCCCTTATTAAATATTGAGCTTTTACACTGCTGAGTCCATAGGTTTGCAACTGTCATGCCATGAGTTGTAATAGGTGGCATTTGGGAGGAGGACTCAAATCTGAAGAATGAACTGCTCTCAAGACTGTGCATAGTATGCCTCAGAACAGCATTGGTTGATACGATGCCTGCATTAATTCCTCTTCCACAATAACTGCAATTTTCCATCCAATAATTGCTCAAACCTTGTCTGACAACAAAAAACCAGAAGGATAGATCATATTATAACAGGTACAGGATTTCTACTTCTACTCATCTTCCTACTAAAGAGCAAAGTGAAATTCATTCAAATGTCGTCTTTGCAAAATTGGATTGAGGCGTTCCAAAGATTGATGGTTAGGGTCCTTAGCAAAGCTTCCCTCACAAAATTGCTCTTGCCTCTCCACAGACCAATGATTGCTCCTCAAAAAAGTCACTGCACATCAACACTTCCGTTGCTCGCGGTCACCGCAGATTTCATTTGTTTCATAATAGAAGAATTTTCCCTCAATGAACTCCTGTTCACAAAGGTACTCTTCCTCCTAAAGTTGTTCAGCTCCAACCCGCTTCCCCCAGATACCTTGGCCGCCTCCCTCTTAAGAATGACTGACGCCTTAGCAGCTGTAGGGCGCCTCGTCAGATCTTGACTCCAACAAGAGCTGAGGAAACCCTTCATACCTGGTCCCCAAGCATCCTCGATTTTGGGCCTCCCACCCTTTACCACGACCAACTCAG
This sequence comes from Thalassiosira ordinaria, assembly GCA_036939695.1. NCBI lineage: Eukaryota > Bacillariophyta > Thalassiosirophyceae > Thalassiosirales > Thalassiosiraceae > Thalassiosira > Thalassiosira ordinaria. The sequence goes on along the minus strand of JALLOX010000683.1, from coordinate 1,922 downwards.
AATGCATTCTCTTGTTATATCCCGCGTAGGGCTTCTCCATTTTGAGCATCTCCCATAACATGATGGCAAAGGAGTACATATCCGCAGAGTACCCTTCATGACAGGAAACAATGGTCTCATCAATCAACACAATCCAAAAATGATGAGTATAATTGAGTTATCAACACAACCTATCTTACCGTAAGGCTTGTCTGCGGCTACCTCTGGAGCCATGTATCGCAACGAGCCAGTCTCTCCTGTCAATTTCCAAGTATTATCAGTCACCTTCTCGTTATCCCGAATTTCCCTGGCTAATCCAAAATCAAAGAGGACAATGTCATCTCTGATGTTAAAGCCCACATTCTCCGGTTTCAAATCTCGATACACGAGCCTGCAAAAAAGCGCACCCAGGGACACAGTGTCAGCATATTGCAACTCTCAGATATTTTGCATGGGCCATCATTAGATCTAAAGCAAAAACTCACTTGTTCTTGTGCAAATATTCAAAAGCCCCCGCCAAATCATAAGCATAGCATAACCTTGTCTCCATCAGTTCATCCAGTTTACCACCACTCGACTTCTTCAATTTGTTCACAAAGCTCTTTGCCCTCTTGCTTTGGACCTTCCACTTTGGAATCCTCGCCTCAAGCGTATCGTACAGCCTGTCAAGGACGATGAAGTAGTTGGGCTTAAACATGCCATTGGCACCGAATGCGCGCATGGTGATAATGTGGGGGTGTGTTACGACGGAGAGGAACATGGTCTCAACAGCCATGTCGACGACTCCCTGGGTGAATAGCTTTTTATCCGCGATGACTTCAGGGCTGAGAGCCTGGAGAATACACATTTTATGATCAAGTTAGTTCAAGTGTTCAAGTCCGAAATAATTAGTACCTAGCGGATCAACTCAACTCACCTTGATGCAATAGCGAGAATCGCCTCCTTCGCGAACGCAATGATCAGCAATGAACTTCCTATCCTGATGCTCCTGCTCCTTCAAATCGTCCTCACAAAAAGACGATTGAATCGGCCCCGAGCCGCCTTCTTTCACGTTGATTGCTCGAATCTCGCTCACGGTACCAAACCCGCCCTTGCCCAAAACCCTGCCCATGGTCAGCTCGTCGACGACGAACTTGGGAATCACGTCGAGTTGATCCTTCGAGAAGAAGTTAGAGTCGGTTTCCATGGAGTTGATCTTTTGAGTGGCGAACTTGGCCACTTTGTCGAGGGTAGCAGAGGCATTTCGCCAGGCGTCGGCCTGTTTGGTCGCTGTGCTGGAGGTGCGCTGTGCTGCGGCGGCTTGGGCGGCTTTGGAGACCATGGTGAACAGACTGAGGCAATGCGATTGAGTATGGTATTGAAGAATGAAAATGAATGGGAGGCGCCGGCGTTCAGCATTCAGCATTTCAGCACAAAAGACAAGGCGAAAGATCAAGCACACGAACGAAGACAGCATGCACAGCACGATGATAAAAAGCAGGAAAAAAAGAACAAGATATCCAAACTCATCTCTTGATCCAAATAAATAATATCGCATGTCATTCACTTGCACTATCCGATCCATCGTGGTCCGACGCATCCAGTCGCGCCTGGACCGGTCATTCGGTACTTCGGTAGGTACATAGAGGTCATCTAGGTATGTATGTAGGGACAAATCAACTGCCAATCAAGAGATAGAACTGGTTTTGGTACATAATTAAACATACAATAGTGCATGGGTAAGGTAATAAGTAAAAGTGTCCCGCCACCTGTCGCGCATTGATACTCTCTGATCATACATCACATCTATGCATGAGTATCTCTAGGGATACATTGGTAGTTAGTGAGTTAGTTAGATTCGGGATTTTGTTCTAGGGAACTATCCCAATGAGTGCCTATGATGTTGGCTCCAATTCAGGAGAGGCTCCAGTATGAGTACTGGATCAACCAGTATGAGATATGTC
>JALLOX010000682.1:0-10191 GCA_036939695.1 Thalassiosira ordinaria | reverse complement strand
AGAAGAGAAGGCATACACGACAAAGCACATGGCACTGCAGAAACGGGCAAGGGTATGCCACGTCTGTTGGTGGGAAACGGACTCGGCGAACGGCAACACCACCGTCTACCCGGCGGGGAAGGATCCCAAGGATGTGAACTTCAAGACATCGTTTACTAATGTTGGCGATTTGAAGGCTTATGTCAAGGCGAACTTGCGTTCGTTCAAGGAACCCGGTGGGTGTGCGTTGTTGCTCGAGACTATTCTTCATTGTCACGGTCCATGTGTCGCACCCACGTCATTGTTGAGGTGTCGTTGCAATGAGTCGCTCAAGCATCTTGAACAATGTCACAAAAAGGACAAGAAGACACATCAGCATGATGATTCGAGCTTGTATTCTGCAAAGGACCTCGACTGCATGTCCACGGAACTACTGAGTCTTTTACTAACGGGTCAAGTTCACACCAAGTACGATGATTGGTCGGCGGATGCGTTTGGCATTGGTATTTTGCACATGGGCAAACACAGTGACAATCCCTTGGGATCTCGATTGATACGACCGACCAAGCCTATTTGGATATGTTTGGGTGAGTTGGGATACTCCACGTTGTTTCTGGATATGAAGAATTTCGTTGGGAGCACAAACTCATTGGAGGACGCAGGGAGGTCGTTTCAGTTGGCACATTGGAATTGTTGGTCGGGGGAGCGGACGGGGTTTCGAGTGATTACATCCATGCACGAGGAGGGGCCATACCCCTTCCTGGGCGGCGGTGAGAAGGTGTCACCAAACAATGCACCTGTCACTATTATTAGTGATTCAGAACAGGAGGGCCGATCTATTACGGATTCCATCTCTACCAGGTGGCATCTTTCAATGAAACGAGATGAGTCCATGCCATGGACACAGTATGGACTGTTCAAAGCTGATGAGATGGGTATCACTCCTGAATTACGACCAATCACTGATGAAGAGCTGGTCCATATAAAGTCCCATCCCGAGGACGAGAAGTACTATCCCGAAGAGTTTCGCAGGTGGAGGTTTTGTTTTGAAAGAGGAGGGTCTGCTTCTGCTGGTGCTTCCATGACATCTTCCAGTGAGGCAATATGGATTCCATTCTATCGATTGCGTGGCCGTCAGAGGCTCATTGTTGAAATGAAGTTGGCACCACGCATTTGTGGGATTGTTCGTAGCCGGTGGCCATTGGCGACAGTGCGAGATTTTACTCCTGCAGGAAAGTTTCCTATTGTGTAGTTCCTTGATCATATTTTCTTGAGGGCCAGAGCAATACCAACGTGATACTTCCTGCAACAAACAACCTAGCAACATAAATGTATACTAGAAATTCATTATTGGAACTACCTATGTGTATCGTCTAATACGACAATCATAACGCCAAAAACTGCCATCTACTCAAGGAAGCAGTGATGAATTTCATCGTCAGATATGAATCTGTTGTCTACTATTAATGAATTTTATGGACACGTTGTTCGTATGTCAATCAGCTGTTATCTTCACAGATGATTGGTCATCGATGGGTCAAGGAGGTAAATGAGTGCACTTCTTAGGGGAAACACCGTTATTCATTTTCTTTGGCAGCAAGAGTATCAGAACCAATCAAAATTTCCTCGCGTTTTGGGGACTGCCATAATCCTTCATCATGGGTTTCTTCCGTTTGTATCTACCAGGCCCCTCATCCTTCGCCATACCATCACCACCATCCTGTCCATCCACCTCGTTTTTCTCGTACATTTCTAGCCCTTCCCCAACCACAACCCTACCCACCATCAAATCGTCCAGCCTAGCCTGAATAATACTTTTGAGTTCAGACTCCATACTCTTGAGACCAAAGTGCACGGCGACATCGCGCTCGACATTACTGAAGTTCACTTCGTCAATTTCAGCGGCTTGGAAGAGCGAGTCTACAAGGTATATGATTTGGGATGTGGATGGGCTGGGATTAGGTTCGGGATTGGTGAAGGATTCGGTGTAGTGCTTGGCTACAGCTAACTCGGCTGTGGTTCCAGATCCAGCTGGCTCGGCGCTAACAGATTCACTTGTTGAAGACTCATCGGTATCCCATACAATGATGCCACGTCGTTCAAAATGCGAAACCATGTACATTGCGCGACGCTCTTCTGCTTCGCATCGCGAATGCGGTGGATCATAAATGTTGTCCTTGCAAGACCATTCATATGGAAGATTTTCAATTTCCTCCGCTGGCATGTTAGGAGGGAGCATTCTCCACTTGTGACAAGCATGGCAATTAACCCAAGTGTCCATTGGCACCTTTGAAGGAGGAAAAAAGACCGGAGATAAGATTATTCTTTTCGATGATATCTCCTCACTGTAATAGCTGCTGCTGCGGCCCACTCACCTCAATGTCAGAATATAAAGAGCCACCCTCGCTATATTCCTCTCCCTCATCCGAATCACACTCGGCATCATCATTCTCCGCGGAAGATCCATCGCTGTCGTCGCCCTCAGAGTGATTATCAGCGCCATCAGCATCACAATTCTGGAATTGTTCTTGGTCATGGCGATCACCCAATTTTCCAGAAGAGGTGGGATCAGTTTCCGCTGAAGTCACCATGGTGAATCTCGAATCGATCATTTCTTTGCTCCGTCTTAGCCTTAGTCCCTCCCAGCGGATACCGTCAGCAGTGAGCTTTCCTTCAAGTAAGAGGCAGAGGAGGACACTCTGAAACAACCGGCGGAGATTGGATTCAAATCATACTATTCCTACGACGACTACGACGTGACCTACGTGGCGATGCCGGCGTGAGTCCTTTTTCGCCACTCCCGATCCATCCAAGCGTGATCCAAGCTGATCGTGATCCAAAAGGGAAATCAGATTCTTCAGAGGTACTCACATGACACACTCTCTCTAGAGCCATGCGAGTGCCACAGATGCTGCTAGCTGCTAGTCACAGAGGCGGCTCAGACGTTGCCATCCTCAATCCTTGCCAGCCCGGATTGGCCTCAAATGCCGCTAGTGACGGACTCCATGGCGAGGTCTAGAGAAGGGTGTGGCTGCAACAGCCAAATATTGAGCATCAGTCTATGAAAAAAATGCCAGCAAACAATTACAAAGCGCTCACAAGTAAGCCAACAAGTACAAAGGCCAATGCTAAGGCGACACCCAAGATATACTTAAGAAGCTACTCACTGTTACACATTAATAATAATAATTCAGTACTTATTAAAATTTGCAATAAATAATAGAAAAGAGATTCAACTCTTTGGTCTTTCGTCTTCTCCTCATCTCCTTGTGTGCTGACACCACGAATAAATATCTATCGTATGTCCAGACAACTCGAAGGTTTTACGAAGGGGCCATCGCTGCCCCCAAACGTCAATGGCGGCCTTATTGGTACATTGACAGTTAGCTTCCAGGCATGCTCTATCGACAATGTGTTTGCCAGAGTTCAGTTTTGGGGCGAGCGGATATTCTCAGATCTTTGTCTCAAACGGAACACATCTGCGCCAGTCTCGTGCCACGCAGTTGAATATCCATTGATAGGCAGTATCCCCGCTCTACACAATTACTTGAAGGATGCTTCACCACTGAATATAAGCTTTTTCCGCTGTCACCAACCAAGTCCAACGGGCAACATTTATAAACCAGAACTGGTTGGTGTCGGTCAAATAGTAGATCTTTGCATCGGTGACTTGCTGGGATTGCAATCTGCTCACAAGGGCACGTCGGAAACGATAAAGCTTTCGCTACAGCGGGAGCTGCAGATAGTAAGCTCTGAATCAGAGGTCAACGGTTTCAACAGTTATGTTGGTAAAGCAGTATTTGAGCTACTCTTTCGAGTCACTCCGCCTCCAGCTGCAACATCTCAACTACAACGAGAGGCTGTGAAGCAAGGAGCCCAAACTATAGTGCCAGAGCTCAATCAAGTGGTAGATTTGCCAGTAAAACATGATATTTCATCAAATCCTACAAATGAGGCTAGTCACGACCATATATCAAGACTTCAATCCACCTACTCTCACCCATTAAAGCATCAGCTACCATGTATCCCCAGCTATGATGGCATCACAAGTATGATCGATGACTCAAGTGGACATCGCAGTTATTTGAACAGCAGTGTTGCAGACAAACAGAGCTTACTTGAGGAGTTGCTTGATCTTTGCGCTGACGATATGACTATGCCAACCATAGATTCGGCAATTTCTTGCTTCGATCCATACGACCAGTGGATATCAAGACTAGTCGCAAATGCTGCCTCGCCGCCTGCAGAGGGATTTCCATCACTAGAGCGAGAAGGATCACACCAGTCAAATGCTCTACGAAAAATTGGCCTGCTGAAGATTGAGGTAGATAAATTGACTCTGTTTGTCGAAATGGGAAAGAAAATGAAAGGCAAGCACGACTTTCACTTGCAATACAATCCGCCCCCAGTCACTGCGCGAGCAGGACTAACAGATCCAATAGAGTTTATGGTATGTGAGCAATTTGGAACAACGGCTGCGAGAAAAGAGCCATCAACGTTACTGAGGCCAAAACCTAAAGGCGGAAAGAAAGGGAACGTTTTGCTGCAGACGAGTCCACATACCGAGCACATGGAGGTTGACTTCAAAGACGATGACTCTGTTCGTCGTTGGTTGGATGGGACTATGAACTTTTGTCTCATATACCGTGCTTCAAAGTCAGGAAGATATCAAAAGCTGCCAAGAGTTGCCATGCTGGCGAGTAAGAACAACAGCAAGGCAGCCAGCTCGGAGACCACCCCAGAGAAGCTCTGCATAGCGAAAGCACGCTTGAGGCTTCGCAGTCTTATTTTGTCAGACAGACTTGCAGTAAACTTGGAACTTGACTTGATATCGACAAATGATGATGTTTTTGATGATAATGGCAAGGGTACAAAGGTTGGCTCGTTAAATGTACATCTTGGCTTGCATCAGAATACCAAAAGCCCCGACTGTTCCATCCCAAGCTGTCCAACATACTTGTCAGCAGAACAGGGAAAGGCTGGTGTGAATAGCCACATTCTGATGAAAGGAGTTCAATGTTCATCGACGTTGACACCACACCCCATATCCATGTTTCTCTCCAACTTTGCCGCAGCCGCAAATGGTAATGTGAGCACTGTGGCCCAAGAAAGCACCAGTCATAATGCCTCCTATGCAGAGGGAGGTCACCTGCACGGTCTGACGCCCCATATTGCCTCTCTCCCATGTGCCACAACAAAAAATGAGGATCCAAAGATCCATTCAGATCCAATGATAGCACCTCTGAAGCCAGTCGAAGCACCGCCGCGTTGGCTTGAGATCCGGATTGAGCATATTTCTAATCTTTGTACAGGTCCAGACAATGACGGATCTGGATGTCTGCAGCTGAGTATGTCATTTAGCAAGCCAATCTTGTCCTCGGGAAAGCCCTCACATCCTATCGAATCTGAATTGTACTCTCAAGACCTACTGCCATCAGGAACCAACGAAGGCGGCAAGATAACTGTTACAGATCCATGCTGCTCGTGGCAAGTTGCGGTAAAGGCAGAAAATGAAGAAGCCAGCGCTGCCTTTATCACACTTCGTATTTGGTATTGCAGCGATAATGATGGCAATAATAAGGGAGAGAAAGCCTTGCTCGGGGTGACCAAAATACCATTCCTCATAGAGCCTGAACATAGCTTGCAGCAGAGAATTTGCAATTGGTTGCCATGCATCGCCACGAATGGTTGGTTTGACGTGGTTGACCCGACATGTAATGCTCCCATTGGGAAGATTCAAGTCATCGTTGCATCTGGAATGTTAAGACAAATCAGGGGCTTCTCGCAACTGCTGAAAAGTGTACTGAAGGTTCAAATATGGTGGCGGAGAAGGCACATGCCAGTTTCCAAAGAGAATAAACAGGAGCGTACAGAACCCCAAGTCCGACCAGATAACGCAATAGGAGCACATACTGCCAGAAAATATCCCTCCAAAGAGAGTGAACAAGAGCACGAGGGACCCCAAGTTGAACCAGAGAGCCCAACAGGGGTTAATGCTGCCAGAGAATATGATCCAGAGTTTGATACTGTGCATGCTGGGTTCATGGCCCACCATGAAAGGGATTCCCTTCGGCGGATAGACCGCCCAGCTTCATCTCCAGACTCTTTGTTTGAAGAGTGGTCACAACAGTCACTGTCTGTAATACATGGTGATGAGGATGAAAGAGAGCACATCGATATGGTCGCCGCCAAGCGTGCGGCTGACGCAACCCAGCACGAGACCTGTGAATTGATAGGCTCACCTGAAATGAGTAAAAGCTGTGATGAGGCTACCAAAGCTACTGGAACTACTGAAGCCACCAATAAAGTCAACGTCGATAAAAAGCCAGAGGAAGAATCCGATTCTGAAAGCTACGAAGAGATCAATGAAGCCATAGAAGCGGAAGGCACCACCGAAGAAATCAATTCCAATGAAGCTAACAACGTCAATTGCGAAAAAAATGCAGAGGGAAACTCCAAATCTGTGGTGCCTTCAACAGGAAGTGAGAGCGACGACGAAGCATCCATTGCAAAAGCCACCGCCCCAGACCCATCAGAATGTAATCACCTTGATTTTGAGGATTTACATGCAGAAGATGCAATTTGCTGCAACCATCTTGACATTCTTGTCCGTTTGGAGAAAATATGTGGCCTACGTGAGATATTATCTGTGTGGTGTGGCCATCGCGGAAGCTCTGAGAGAGAATCACTCTACGCTGTATCAGGCATTTTCGTGTCATGCTTTGTTCGCCGCGATAATGCAGTAGTTGAGCAACAAGAAGAACTTCGTGAGCTTTGTGTTGGTGGTTCTGGTGTGTGGCATTCCCAAGTCCTGCCTGTTGAAACGATCACAAGAGACGTGGAACTTAATTTAGAGTCGACCATGTCCATACCCAATCATGAAACAAATACAGAAATGATCCTGAATCAGACTCTTGAATATAGACTGTGGTTTGTCCCGGTTGTTACAGCAGCCATATCCACAATGATCAATGGCAACAGAACAAAGGACATCAAATCATTAAATGGGTGCACGATCATTGCAAGTGCAAAGTGCCCTTTGTATCATATATACACATTGAAAGGTCATTTTACAGGGCGACTTCCATGGAATGTCCATACCAAACCGACCGACCAAACTTTGATAGGTTGCATTGCGACAAGCATATGCCGTAAAGATTGTAGTCCCATAGTGTCCTTCCCGGAGTCTAAGGAGGAATATAGTGCAAGCAATGGAAAGCAAGACCATGTGATGAGTATTCTCAAACCAATGAATCTTGAAGTCAGTTTTTCCCACAGACAAGATGGCTGCATCCGTCGAAATACTGGCATTGATCCTCCGGAGGAGATCAGCCATCCTTGCACCAAATCATCCAGTAACAAAAGAAAAATGGATAATAATTCGGATAGGTCAATGAAGCGTTATCGGGTGAAGGAAGATCCAAACATTAGTACACTCCGTGATGCATCGTTGCCAATGGCCAAGCCGCTCCCTGAGAAAGAGCACGATAATGTAACTTCAGAAGAGAAAGATATTGACGAAGACTCTAAGACTATATGTCCAAGCGAAGGAAGCTTTGGATCTGAAAGTGACTCAGATATAGAAGACCCACTAATATATCGTAGCTTGACCAGTGTCATTGGATCTCTGGACAATATCAACTCCAGATTGCAGTTTTGTGAACGCAAAGAAGTGGCTCCTGCTGAAATAAACATAGGCCCCGATATAGGCCTAGAGTGTGATGATACCTGCAAGCATTCACCTTTCCCCAAGCCCTCGAACATTTATGGACCAAAGTCTAATGTTTCGTCGCATGATTCAGTGAGATTGAATCCGGGACGTCAAATGGAGCCGCCAGAGCAAAATTGTTGTCCAGAGACACCTATGAAGCTCAACAGCACTGGCAAAGAGAGCATTAGGACTTGCGAGAAAGGAACATCGACACTGACTCATCATCATGTCGATGCCAGTACTAGTCCATGTGGAGAATCGTTGACGGCTGGTATTGATGATGAAATGACGTCAATGCCAAAAGATAATAGCATCAGGGATGATATTAATCGGCCAGAAGACTATGCAAAAAAGCAAGATGTTAATTGTCAAGCAAAGAAACAAGAGATGAATGCAAAATGTGAGAATGATGAAACTAATCTGACAGACAACAACAAAGATGAAGAATGTGGTCAGGATGATCTTACTAGCAGTGCTCTCAGGAAAAGCAAGGGGGGTAAATTGCAATACCATGAATCACGAGTGCGTTATACACATCATTATTTAGGTAGAGGATTTCTTGATGGATCTCCCAAAAGGTACAGCTCCAGGCTGTTCACTCCTTCTTATTCGCGTGAAAGAGTAAGATTTAGCCCATGTTTAGGAGGCCGGAGTTCCACTATCAAACCAAAAAAGGCTTCCCTGACACCAACAAGCAACACAGAAGAAGGGCAACAGCCCCATGGCAGAAAGGAATTCATGACTGCTCACAAAGATCGTCTAGAGCGGATTTTTCAATGCAAATAACCATGGGGCCGGCTGTCCAAATGCACGAGATGGCATATTATTCATCAAGCATATCAATGCTATTGTCCCGGTGGACATCTCATGCAATAACACCGTAGGTCATAATTACAATGCTCACATTCACCAGGTAGCTACTCCTTCTAACCCTTTGATGAATGCATCCTTCATTCCCACAAAGGGTGAGTATGGCTTGCTGGGATTTGCCTCAACCTTCGCCTCTCCTGCGGGATATGGACGCTTCCCCCCGCTTATTGTGCTTTGTATGAATATTGTGTATCAAAAACCCAGGCTGCTAACATTAGCCGCTTCTCTCAGCTCCTCTAGCACAAACAAGAAGTTCTCCTATGCGACTCCATGCAGGTCCGAAGGTAGCATAGAATTTGGCAATCCTATCTCTCTGTTCATTCTTCATCCCATCTTTTGAGTCCTTGTGGGCACGCAAAGTTGCCTCGAATTCATCCTTGGTCACATACCCCTTTATGAAACATTTCTTAACAGAGTCTAAAGAATCATCATCCCCAGCTCTTGCCGCTATCACCCAGTGTCTCTTTGCTCTATTGATGTTTCCCATTTTGTTTTCAGAAAGACCAATATTAAACCGGGCCTGGAGGTTTCCTCCAATGGCCGCAATCTGGTAATGATGATTCGCTTTGTCCCAATTCTTCTCGATATACCCACAGAGATAGGCGTTGCCGAGATGTAGGTGGCATTCACTGGACCCAAGTTCTGCTCCCCTCCGCCAAAGTTCTATTGCCTTGCTCGAACTTTGCATAAAACCTTCATCTCCGTCTTGGTATTTACAACCGAGAAGTTTCAATGCCTCGGGATCATTAGCCTGTACACGCTGCTTCAACCTTTCGTCATTCTCAGCATCTGTTTCAGACGCGGGAGTTCTGCAAAAAGGGCAAGGTGGATAGCCCACTCTTTCTGAAATAACTGAATAGATACAAGCACAGCAAAGCATTTTCCCGCAGCACGGTTGATATGCGGATAGGAAAATGTCAAGTGGAAGGGGCAAAAAGCAGATCGGACATTCCTCCCTCGGCGGATGAGGCCTAAAGAGATCCTCGTCAAATAGTTCAGCGGCGCGCTTCTTGCACGCTTTTTTGTGTTTGGTCCGATGGGCTATCTGGCACTCTCTATTGCAATACTTCACCATCTTACATGCAGTACATTTCTTGAGGCCATCGCCCATCGCCTCTCTTACCGCAAGCGGCACATTATTTGGAGCTGCTATCAATGTTGTCTTTGTTCATAATATGCCTAGTAGGCAGGCCACGAACGGTTCAGATCCCCCCACGAACGGTTGCTCGAACAGTTCAAAGTCTACGTAGTTCCTACGTACAAACATACTAGTTCCTACAGAGCACAATCGCCCTCTCCCTACGTATATACAACACCGCACTATGGTAGGTAGTACCATACTGTACGGAAAGGAATTTTGGAGCCTGTTGAAAAATACTACAAAATGCAATTCTTGGAGGAGAATGGAGACTGCCATCAGATCAGGGTCATGTCTGAAGCTGCACAGATATTCAATCCTTTGTTTCTCTACAAGATGGCTTCAGCAGATATTGTGACCGTCCTTTATGCACTTGCAGACAAGCTAACAGTCTTTGAGCACCGTCACTTCACTCCAGTTTTTATTCAGAAGCTTGTGGAAGCTTAAAAAGGAGATGCCCAAGGTTGTGAAGGAAGCAAAGCTAGATCATGAC
>JALLOX010000681.1:0-10203 GCA_036939695.1 Thalassiosira ordinaria | reverse complement strand
GTTTCCAACCGTTTGAGTTTTAAACTGAGCAGAGCAGATTTATCCTGCATCTGTTACAACATACAATTGATGATCGACACTCCCCCCTCCTCCTCCAACAGCATCACCATGGCGGCAGATTCTCTGCCTACGACGGCCATAAAGTAATGTCTACAAAGAATCCGCCGTGTCGAATCGCTTGCTTTGTTCATGATTGAGGTTGCTGTAATTCGGCTTAATTATCAACAAAGTCTACAACTTTTTATTGAGCATTGACATGCTCGATGGCTCAAGATAGCGACAGCACGGCTTCTTCACTGACAAGGGTGACCTCGATGGAATTTAACTTGCCAAAAGCGGCCCCTATATATCAAATGAGCTGCAAATATATCTAACTTTAATAGTCAGGCTTTAAAAGGTCTAAATCTATTATTTTCTTTAGCATTTATCTATTATTGTGCAGGCAACTGCCGCGACGATTTGAAACAAAAGGTTCGCGTTGGACCGTGAAAACAATGCCTTCCCACGTGGGAAAACAGGGTTTCTGCCCATGAGCTGCATACGGATACCATGGGCTTTCCGACAAGCCACGCTTCAATGCGGGGGGCAATGAATGCATTGTGAGGAGCAACTGTTGTCCTGCTATGGTTTGACGGGTCAGGTGGGGGTGAGGGACGGTGTGTTTTGTTATCCTGTTTTGACGTCTCGAGCGTTCGCGTTGTGGTGCGAAGTTGTGAGATCGATAAAAAGGTTCGAGATTTGTGGCCCTTTTTAGCTACCGTACCATGGGTTCCAATTCAGCTCAGGAACAATGGGTCGACCTATGGTGAAGCTAGAGCAAAATCCCGTACTAATTCATACTTACCGCGAAATACGTACCTCTGGTTACCTGAATTTAGTACTTTACTTACTTTACCTTTTACCTAACAAATAAGTGTGACCGAGAGTTTCAAGAAAAAAAAACTATGCCCTAGGTCATCATTCCACAATATTCCAATTGTGGCGACACAATTTATCTCTTGATAGCATTGCTTGATTGCGGCAATCAAATGCAGCAGGTAGGTGCAATTTTAGTTTACGATTATGAGAATTGCTCTTGTTGAGAGGGCCCAACAAATAATAAACCTTGCTAGATGGTTCCGAGAGTACTTTACCTTGAGAATAGTGCCTGACCAAGAGTTTTGAAAAACTATGACAATTTGACTCACTCTTGCCACACCAATCATCAGAAAAAAAGAAAAATGGACATACATTTCATGATTCTTTGGGTTACTGGTACATTTTGTTCTGCATAAAAAGGCAGACCATGCTTGCTCGTTCACTTTCTTTTTGATTCAGCGGAGACAGCCGTTGTCAATGCTGTGTGTAGGCAAGCGGAGACAGCCGTTGTCAATGCTGCGTGTAGGCATGGCTCTTGTCCGTCCTAGAGAGGTCGGTGGGGTGTATGGATAGGAATGTAGGTATGTAAGTCGGTGTGTTGGGGGTAGTTCAGCCGGCCTCTCTAGGCCTGAACTGCTGACCACAAAAGCAGAAAATCCCTAAAATCCGAGCGGGTCACCCCAAAAAAGAGAACATCAAATAATAATAATGATAAATCGATAAGACCCAACACCCTCACCTCCACCTAATACTCATGGCTCTTCTCACCCCGATTGGCACGGCAAGTATTCTCCTGACGTCAGTGTTAATGGGCAATAACTCAGCACGCTCTTGCCGCCAGAGTCAGCGCTGAAAAAAAGTGATCCATCCAGCTCAAGGAGGAACTTTGATGGCAGCAACGCTGATGATAGGTGCAACGGCAAGAAAGATGATGGCGATGGCAACTATGAGATAGCGTTGCATCTACCGAAAATCCACCACTCGACATCTCACAAGTGGCGCCCTTGTTTTCACTAGGTAGGTACGCCCGGACTCCGCACCCAAAGCAAAATGCAGCAATCCAACACAATCCAAAGGCCTTTTTTTGCAGTACATATTGGATGTACAAAAATGGTATGAGTAGATATCTATCTTTGTGTACATAGTAAGAAGGCTCTTGGGAGTGTCCTTGTCAGCGGTACTGAAAAAGAAGAAGCCCGCCCATTGATCAGGCTTTTCCACGTGTTAGGAATTCATACTTTGTTGTGCGATCTGAGTACCGCTTTTTAATAAGGCATCACGCACCAGTGATACATACCCTCCTAATATCTCATAACATGCGAATCTTGGTTTGCGAACTTCCCCATGCCATCGGTATTGTGCGAACCACAATCCAGCTTGAAGTCGAATTCTAAATGACTTGTCAAGATTTTTATCATTTGTATTGTTTCCGTCGTAGAATCATTTTTGAATGGGGTCATTGCGGTCATTGGCTTATTAGTCACAATAATGACATCAAAAAATGGTGGCACGAGCTCACATTTTCATTTTCAGCTTGTCTCATCTTCATCATCTTTCTCTGCAAGAAATAATGTTGATAAGTAATGATGTCGACGCGATACAAATTCAAGTGGAAGACAGCGAATGAATCGTTATGTACTCTTTTTCATCTTTGTCGCTCTGTCTTTCTTTTTCATTTGTCTTGGTGGACTTGGATCTTGCTTGGTGATGTCGAGACCAATGCATAAGTTGTGAAGTCATGACGACCATAGAAAATANATTCAAGTGGAAGACAGCGAATGAATCGTTATGTACTCTTTTTCATCTTTGTCGCTCTGCCTTTCTTTTTCATTTGTCTTGGTGGACTTGGATCTTGCTTGGATTTGGCCTTCGTCCATGACCGGCAGACTACCATAATATTGTACCTAAAATAAATCAACCCGTGTCCGCCGACCCTATCTACTTCTCTGCCTCTCACAAAAAAATCAAAATTAACATTGATCTCTCCATTGAGCACATCAATTATTCAACCTCGAAATCATGATGTGGAAGTCACGTCCAAGGGAAATGATTCCAGTCCTCCTGCTGGGAATGTTAACAGTTTTTGCATTGGTTGCTATGGTCAAGAATGAAATATCGTCTGTGAGTCATTATTTCATGGTCGTAGTTTATCACTTCCATTCTTTTGATATATAATTATTTTCTCAGTTCTAACAACCATAATATCGCATGCTAAAATTCTATTGTCGACACCAACCTCTTCTCTACCAGACACTTCGAGGCACGCCTCATGAAACTGTAAGCTTGTTCACCCCACAGGCCCTATCCGGCTCACGAGGCCTCAGCATCAACCTAGGCAACGGTAAATGTAAGTGGCAGCCTCCCATGTACGACGTCCCTGAAGACCTTCACTTTCACAAGACATTAATAGCTGGTTTCCCAAGCGGAGACAAGCGTATGATTTTCATCCAGATGGAGGCGTTGACTGGGTGGGCTGCCAAAGACGAATGGGACTTCGAGTTTTTGGGAATGTCAAATCATCCGTTTATTAAGGCTAACTATCCACATCACGAAGGTATATGGGGATGGGGCGGTGTTGCCGATCAGGTTGTCATGATGGTTCGTAACATCAGGCGATCTATGGTTGAGTGTAAGTGTGCTCTTTGGACGTATTATATGCAATCATTATCCTTTTTAGGTACCATTATTAAATTTCATGTTTTATCATCAACCTTTCTTCTTAAATGTATCCTCTAAACTTTGACAGACCATGACATACTTTGGGATATTGGATGTAAGTACAATTGTATGAAATGAACTTGAGCTTCTTTCTATTATTGATTACTAAACCAGTAAGTGCACTTGCCTTCCTTGTTCGCATACAATATTTAGATGCCAAGACATGGGAAGAAGCAACATTGAACCTGGATCAACTATACAGCGAACGACCTCCGATTGAGGACTTTTATGCTTGGAGAGATATGAGAGTGATTGATGAGTGCCATTGGTATGGCTGGTTCATTGACTACTGGATGGAGGGAGGTTTAATGCGTGATATCTTCACACACAAGCTCACAACACCAGGTAAGACCACTTTTCCCTTCTACATATTTGTTGAAGGGATTTTACAGATGGCAAGCTTGTCTCATTTTTCATCTACTCTGATTGGAATATTGATTTCAGAGCACTGGTACATGCTGATGTTGCCAACTGCATACTCGAAAGACGAGCTTGAGTATAGCAATTTTGTCACGGATGAGACTGCTATCACCCCAAGCTACGACCCACATTGTGAAGGTGAGGTGACGGATGGCTGCGAGCCGGTGGCAGTCATATCGGCAGAGAAGCTCAGGGACTACTCCGAAGGACCTGCGGAGACTGCAAAGATAGCCCGGGTTTTGCAGAAGGATGAGAGAATGGGGCAATTCGTGATTGCGCCAGAGGCATGGTATGAATAGTTTTGCAGCTTTTTTGTTTGCCTATATCAACATTCCAATACAAAATGTTGCTCATTCATCAATATTTCGTACTGACTTTCCTACTACAGGGACTGCATATGGACCGAGCTCATCGAACGTGGAAAGGGTCTCAAGACTGTCTACGATCGCCCTACTGCCAAAGAGGACTACGACTTCTCTGCCGAAATGCTGGAGGAAATGATCCATGAACTGGACCGCCTCATCAGCAAGTATAGCAGCTCAGCGTGGAACACCAAGGAAACTGCCAACCGCGTCGTGGAACTACTCACGGAGCATCGAGTTTTGATACAGATTGAACTGAATCAAGTGAATGCCGGCGCACGGCGAGAACTCAAAGATAGTGACTTCCTTGGGCCAAGAGAGCGCGAACGAAGGAGGATGCTGAAGCTTCAGCAGGGCGAGTCCGTGACAGAGAAAAAAGATTGGACAGACTATTTCAACGCTGTTGGAGAGCGATTGAAAGAGAAAAAATATATTGAAATGAGGCAGCTTGCACAAGAAGGGGAAAAGTCAGTTGTCTGATGAGTTGTTATATCTTGCAAATATGTAAATGATAGAGTTGTGAATGCGGTCATTATGATCAAATTGTTTCCCTCAAGAAGTGTACCGTAGCTATCGACCCGCTTCAGCAAAGGAAGAGCTAACAAATACTCTCGGTGAGCGTGGCTACCCATCCAAATATGACAGCAACAATATTTGGAAATAGAGAGAGCTCTTATATATACTGATCTACTATTGCTGGCTTTCCAGCTTTAGAAATATTTTATCTTTCCTCTTCAGCCGAAAGATCCATCAGTACATCCATTGTGAACAAAACAGCTAGTTTCAGACTTATGATAAAGATTCAGATGTGACACTATGTGATCCATTTGTTCTTTAGAGCACAGGAAGCCAAATGGAATGCTTTGTCTGAGAGCAATGCTGAGAAAGAAGCTTTAGAATAATTGTCTTCCATATCTCCTCTGTGCTACTTATTTTGTTGTAGCGATTGAGTGTACCCGTGTAAGTTTTGATGTTGATTGAATAAACTGAAATTGACAGTATCATCTTGCATGAATAGCAGACCCTCATTCCCTTGACGGCATAAGCACTATTCTTCACTGAGTCACTATAAGCTGCGCACATTATTTGCTTAAAAAGAGAAAGTCATCAAGGAGCTAAAATAAGAAGTGCACAAACGATGCAATTTACTATATTATGAGTGTAAGAGCCTCATTAATGGCATTAACATGAGCATCTTTTGCTCCATTTTCTCTAGCTTGAGTTGTTGCGACTGATCACGGATATCTACATTATTCAAATAAATAGTTATATTGTTTGGGGTCCATCAATGCCATATCTATACCAAACAAGATTTGCTTCGGCAAATCATAGGATTTCCAACACTTCCCCCCTGGCCTCGGCTTCTCTTACCCTCTGTCGTACGATTTCTTCAATAGAAAGCGTGGGCCCAGCGTCAATATTCTCATCTGAATCATCCTCATCTGGAGTAAGTTGCTGGTGATTTGCAAGAGTACTACTCCTTGGATCATTATTCACAGACTGCCTTGTTGTTGATGGCTGACTTTGATCAAACTGCCGCAAGTAGGAATTCACAACATGAAGAATGGAATCTCCATACTGCTGAGATCTCTTCTCCTTGATACCCCAACATTGCTGCAATTCTACTTCATTTGTAGGCAATTTTGTCAGAATCTCTTGTAGTGACCTGTTTTGGAAAATCTTGTACTCCTCGCAGCTTTGTGTCTCAGCGAAGACCCGTCGGAGTGAGCGTAGATCTTTTTCGAGTTGTTTGCGTACTTTTGGTTTGAGACCTATTCCTCTTGATCGACTTGCCGGCTTTGCTTTAGGTTTCTTTTTATCAGTCTTGCCTGACTTGGTATTTGGATTGTTTCTCTTGGCCTTCTTCTTTGATGCAGTGGCCTCATCTGCAGTCTTTGCAAGGTGCAACGACCGCTTGGTACCCTCCGAAACACATTCTTCGTGCCAATATCGCAGTCTCCACACTTCAACTCCCTGCGCCGTTTCAATCTTGCCTTGTATCCCAACTCTTCCCTGACCCTTTGTTATTTTCTTCCCACAGCGTCGACACGCCGCTCGACTGTTAGGTGATGCCTCGAGCTTGTCGCGTACTCGACGGCCCTTCTTGGGTGACACGTATGGTGTTGCTGTGCTCATCAGGATGAGTATTCGATGGCTTACTATTACCTCCCTCTTTGGATACCGAACGTTGGATTGGAGCTGGTATTGTAGAAATAGAGATAGAAATAGAACAATGAAATGGATGGGTCAAGGTCAAGGTGATTCCTGCCACCTGCAGCGCGGCGCGGGAATGAAAAAAATGAAGCATGATGAATGATGATTGCCCCAAGCTGCCCCAAGATTGCCCTGTTTTGCCGCGCGCGCTCTGATCAGCTCTGATCACCGACAGCTCTGATATGTATGAGGTTGTCAAAAAATCATCAAAAGATCTCACTCTCGCTCTTGGGGTTCCCAACCCCATCAATACTATTCCTACGTAGAGGGAGACATCAACAGATGGAAAATGAGAATCCAAATGGATCCAAATCTTCTTTGGTGTCTTTGATGTGCACCTGATGTACACTACTGTGAGCTACTGTGAGCATGGTGCAGTTGTGAAGCCTCCATAAAATCTTTTTTTCATCCAATCGATCGAAATCATCAGCTGACATTGAACCAAAATCATCGAGGCTAACACATTGCAATCATGGTGGCCCAAATCCTTCTCCTACCGATCACATTTCTTGTAGCCCAAGTAGGGGCTTTCACCACCGCGCCCAGACATTTTGGAGTGGCAAAGGTATGCACCATGTATTCGTTTCCCGGGCCCCGATCATTGCAAATGTAGGTGCCTCTCACCGTGCTCTCACCGGTCCGATACAAACCTGTTCTATCATTCCTACAGCCCTTCGCCCTAACGGCCCTCAAAGGATCCCGCGCCGATCTCTCCGCCAAAGAATTCCAACTGGAAGAGCTCGAAGACAAGGAAGAATGCGAGACGGAGGTATGGCTGAATGAAGATGGAACGGTGACGCTTGGGATGACCAATGGCCCGAGGGTGAAGGATTATAAGGGTGATTGGCATATAATCGAGACGGCTTCGGAGGATGATCAACCTTTTAGGATGAGGCTGACTCGCACTTTTGAAACAGGAAGGTATGAGATTATGAATGATTTTCATAGAGTGCTGCCAGTTGGTTATATGCAAATAATGAATCCTTCCAACATATATTTAGTTCCTCACCCAATTATCCTCTACTCGCAAAACTTTTATGCATACAGCCCTCTATCAACAACGCATCCATCAATCAGAAAGTTCAAAAATACCTCCCCCATCAACAAGGTAGGCGAAATCTCCTACGAAGTCCACCGCGAGTTCTGGGGAAAGATCGAAATGGTAGGTGAATCCATCTCCGTTTCAGGCAAAACACACGGTAATCCCAACCCAGACAGTGGAAATGCCTACATTGACGAGAGGAATTTGCTTGAGAGTGAGTTGGGATACTTTACCTTGATTGATGCTGTGGCGAGTGAAGGTATTGAGGGTGAGAAGAAACAATCCTCTTAAAAAACTGAATGGCGCCTGTGCAGCAGTGTGTGTAGTTCTTGGATATGTATGAGTAGCATAGTTGAGAAATAGATTAGGGTTGATGAGGAAATGGTTTGTCTTGGCATCTTCTTCAGTGTAGTGTTAACTATGGGAAATAGGAAGGAATAGTGAATTTTATTGTGTTTGATGCTTCTGCTACCTCTAGGTACATAATTTGGCTTCAGTTGGGTATGTACAAGATACAAGAGGAACTCTCTCTAGAGATAAAGTCTGTGTATCTAAATCCTTGTTACTCTCCTGTATTTTTTAGAGTGTGCCAAACAACGGTGGATGATTATCCTTAAGAAAAAAAGATATGATCAAGTATATTGTCAATTGGACAATCACCTGAGATCTTTGCAGATCTTTACAACATTATCAAATAGCTGCTCATTAGAGAGAAAGCTTGGTTGACTGCAAAACCTCAATAGCTGGGAAGACAAAACATGAGTTTTGAACAATTCATGTGACATCTCTCCCAAATCTCTGCAATCAGTCTCTACAAACCTCTACCTGGACTCCTGATTCTGGTGTGCAATACTTGCTATGCCTTGTGCCCTGAACAGCATTCCTGCCATTCTTTGGGTAGTACTTTTTATATCCCAAAGAGAATTACTTGGACGGAGAAAGAAAACGCTTTGCTGTACAACCCCCATTCATATCCATATTGGACTAGGATCGGATGAGAATATGTATAAATAATGTTTGATAGAATAACAATATGCTCTTATACTTGCATACCATTGGGTGATTCATGTGGCAAGACTGGTACTGATCATGGAACTCTCAGAGCCATCATTGCAGATATTCATGTTCATCACAACTCATATCCTCCGAGATGGCGAAACAAGTCCATGTTGCACACAAAATATACACCTTCTCATGTCGAGAGCTGGGCTTCCTAGTTCATGGCCACAACATAACTGCTCCGAGCCAAGAGAATTGTTATGACACGGAAGACATGGTTGTATATCCTTTACCCAAAAGATTTCCCTGCAAACAGGGCATTCAACATTTCCAAGCACAGCCCACCTTAAAATACACTCATAGTGAAACGAGTGCTGGCAATTTCCCAATTTTGACCATGCCACTTGTTCTCCGACTTGAAATGGCTCAATACAAATTGAGCAGATAGATCCATCGTAGTTCACGCTCAAACCATCCTCAACAAGTTCCAACACAGTTTGGTCCTCGGTTTTATTGTTTGGAGCCTGCCCCCTACCATGTGATATTGATCGATATACTTCCATGATTTCTTCCGCGGATTCTGCATATGGAGCAACGGCCTGTTTTTGTTTCCGTATGGAGCAGCATCGCGAGTTTAGACACCAAGAGCGAGCAGTATTTTTGGCTGTCTTCAATGTCTTATCATTTGCGTTGCTACGAGCAATTTGTGCTTGGTCATGGGGTAGTACTTTCTAACACGCAATAGTGGGTCTCAATCATAATATCTTTTAGGAATTTGATCAAACAGGCGTTCTCTCTCTGGCTCACCTTAACTATGATACTTCTGTCAACTTCTGTTTTAGATGACTCCCTCTGCCTATCACAGCAGCAATGGGCTGAGCACATGGCACAGAAGAATATTGATACAGCAAGAACAAATACTAGTAGTGCCCGGATAACTGATGCAGGATCAGTAGTACCATCTGACTTTCGTGGAACAGGTGGAACAGAAGGGCCGGGTTTACGCTGTTCAAAGTTGTAATTACTGTGCCCCCGGGCTTGCTCATGCCCATGACAGTACACGTCGTTCCACTCAAAGCAACGGAGAGCCCTACCATCTCCACTCAAAGCTTTCATTGTAAACATATTATATTGTTCATTCATTTCCATAAAGGTAGTGACTGTATTCTGATTCTTTGAGAGTGTGGAGAGGATTGATCCCAATCATTTGTGTCAACCTGAGAAATGAGAATCAACTCAATGTGGGATCTGTGTGGCAACCCGAAGGGAGCGTGGACCTGTGGACTCACGACTCACACCGTACTGTGTGTCACTTGTCATACCATTGACATAGTGTTTATGTGAATTGTCACAATAATATTCCATATCTGATGCAAAACACCTCACCTGTCACTCTCGCTCTCTTCAAACAATCTCCAATAACTTGGCTATCCAATGCTCACATTCACATAGGTAATAATTGGGGCTGATTGACAAACTGTTTGGATGGTGGCTCACAGGTTCTTTCCCCCCTACCTACAATAGATTGTGTCAATTTATTGCCTTGAACATTATATCTGTCATTCTTTGGGAACAACTTGTACATGAATG
>JALLOX010000680.1:0-10200 GCA_036939695.1 Thalassiosira ordinaria | reverse complement strand
TTCTGGCCTTTGTATTTTTGGACAAATAAAATACAAACTTTGTATTTCTTCAGCTCAAAACCCCCGAAATACAAATATGTATTTTTGCACAGGCTTAGCAACCTGCAACGCCAACCAGCAACCAGCAGCCAAAAAATGCGAAGCGGGTGACGGATCCAGGGTGACATACAAAAACTACAATAATAGAATGGGAAAAATTGGATTCTTTCCTCATGGGGGGAAATATGCTAGAGTGCCGAACAGGGTACTAATACGGATCACGAATATTTGAACCCATATCCCCTTGGGTGTGTGTCTGAGAGGATCCAAAAGATACAGTTATGTCCTCCGAAGTGTACCCCCTGTTTTTGCTTGTACCCCCCCTCCCGGCTGTCAGCCTAGTGAAAAACATTGTCCCCTTCACTTATGTCCTCTAATTGAAGCTAGCAGAAAATCCACCCAAGATTTTGCTTGTACCCCCTCCAAGCCGAGACTAGTCGAAAACATTGTACCCCAGGGGGGGGTACACTTCGGATTAAGGCTCAAGGGAAGCATTAATTTTCTGGTACTAAACGTGTAGAATCCTACAGGAGGCGATCAAACAAGTAGAAAATCACATACTGTGATGGCGTAAATACCTGAATCGGCCGAAATATATTCCCAAAACAGAATCATACAGCCAGCTACATCTCTGAATGGGTCTTGAAGCTTGGCGGGAAGCTGATGCAACAAGACCACAAAATCACATCTTCATCATCTTGAGATCATCTTCAATCTTCAATCCGCATCATCTCCATCATTCATCTCGCTTGGCGCTGCCACCGCAACTCAATATCCTGCATGCCGTCGGAAGGTATGCAACCTCCCGTTGTGTTTTGTTGATATCGCTGCTCCAGAACCACTGCATGCCGGCGTTCCCCCCGCTTGATGTGGATGGCGACTGGTATGATTCTAGTGGTCGATATCGTCCATGATGTGTTGACGTGGATGATCCAGATGAGTTTTGGAGGATTTGCATGTCAGTTGCAATCACAATGGCGGCTTATTGCAATTGCAAGATCCGGCCGAGCTTCGCCTGGACAAAAGACATAAGTAAATAGAGCTGTGCACATGCAGCAAAAATGAAAATATGTTGGAACCTACCAAGCAATCAACGATTCACCCCTTCATTGTAGATATTGACATGGATCGGTAGTCCAAGTCAGCTGTACTTCTACTCGACATGGGATAGTACAAATGCGCAAATGGTGTGTTGAGGGAAGAGAAAAAGATCCGCCCGCCAGGTCCGAAAATAAAATTTGCTGGAAATCTAAAAAAAGGAAAATCCTGCGTTTAGGGACTTAGTGATCTCACTATCCATCCCGATGTTGCCGATGACCAACAAGCCAGCACACATGCTACTCTGGAGGACCGAGGTCATCAGATGAGACCATGCTCCATGCTAGATGCAGCAGAATGCTTCCGAGTTCTCCAACAGCCGCCTCAACATGATATCACTACAACCTGATACATTGCAGGAAACACATTTAAAGCCATGATGATTCTCAAACTCTTGCTCTACCACCTACTGCCTATTCCATGTAAAGAGGGGATCTTATGCAAGTTGGAAGTATCATTGGAATGCGTCAAATCTCACCTTCTCAGTCATGATTTAATCCCACCAAATATCTTGAGATACATAGAGCTGTGTCAGCCAGCCACCATTTTGTGACTCAGGGCATTTTCACAATCTTAATTATGGTGAAATGGGTGGAGGGCAAGAGAATGACACTTTTGATGTTTTAGGGACGGTTAACCCTAAATTTGACCCCCACAAGGACAAGACCTGGAACTCGTTTGAGGCCTGATATAAGCTCAAGGCACATGTCCGATCTCATACAGATTGTCAAAAGTGTACCGGGCCCCGTCCTTGATATCTGTATTCGCCTCCCGGCGCCGAATGCGGCCACCGGGGCATTTTTTGCACTTCAGCCAGTTTTCGGAGGCAAAAAGGATCCCCAAAGACGAAATTTCATGCAAAAAAGTGCTGGTTGGATAGATAGAGCTGGTTCTCAGCTTTCTACTGTCCAAAGGGGAGCTTCTAACTCCTGAAATTGACCGATTGTCAAAGTTGTGTGAGTGTATTTTATGCCAAAATCCCTTAAAACATCAAAATGCACTACTTTTGTTAACATTCTCCGGCCCTCCACCCACCCCAATGCTATTTTGAAATTTGCCGGAACCATTTGTGTCAGAGGCATTGTACTATCATTCCTTGGCTCTCTTGATGATCTGTGCACCATCAAGGCCGTTCCGTTAGCATCACACCACTTTGAACATGACAAAATTGTTGAAAAAAACTTGTATTTTCCCAGTGTTCATGCACATGGTACATAGACCCCACCACAAGTACAAAGTGGGGCGAGTTTACAAGTAAAATGGCATTGGAGAATGTTATATAATGCATTGGGAGCATTTTGGTCACTTGTGCCCAAATGTATAGACAACAGCGTGATTGAGAGCCCTGTGCCTCATATGCTGATATATGGTGAACATTGAAAATCCTCGATGCCATGAAAAAATCGGAGTTATTCAAATTCATAATGACTAGATGATGACTGGTGTCAAATTATCAAGGCATGATCTTAGAGCCAATGGCAGTCCAATTTATTGCGCTAAATAATTATGTTGAATTTGAGAAATCTTAAAAAAAGATTTCTACCATCTTAGCTAAATAATGAGTATGTGCAAAATGTTTTCTTTTCTGTTTCTTTTAAACTTATCAAAAATAGAGTTGTTGCTAATTTCAGGGGGAAATCACTGAAAAATAGACTGGTGCAAGGAATGAATGTGTCTCAGAATGAATGCGTCCCGGGCTTGCCTTTGCGAACAAAACAAAATTTTTGAACCACGTTGTTACCAAGCAATCGAAAAAACGTGAAGCGAAGGTCGTTCGGACAAGTTTTTGCTTGATTTGATTCTAACAAATAACAAAGAAGTGTCCCGAAATCCATTCATTCCTCGCACTGGTAGAGACCAGATTTGAGTTCTCTTTCGAATGTTGATTGTAATTGGCAGTATCGACGGCTGCCTCGGACGCCGCCGGCGTATCAAAATCTGACGTTCGATAACTAATATGAACACAGAAAAAGGTACCAGCGGGACGGTTTCCAAATATATCAGTCATGCATAATCAATTGTGCAAATGAAGTAGAAAGTAGAGTGGTATGAGTCATTTTTCAGTCAGTTCAAGAGGCACCTCTGTGATGCTATTTATGGATCAATAAACATAATTGAACATACTCAAAAGCTAACCTCTGGCATTTTTCATTATAAAATAGCACTGTCACAAATCTGGAGATACTTTACAAAGAATATGCCAGGTGCCAGGAAAGAGGTACTGCTGCGCTGCACGAAGCAATGAAAGACGCTTCCTAAACATTGCTTCTCATCTATATGGAATGGTAAGTGAGAACCTAGAGGAAGATCAGCTTGTTATATAGTAGGTAGGAAGCTACATTATCTTATATCCTCCCCATCCTAAGTGTTGGAGCAAAGGATAATATGCCAATTATTACGGTTCCAGAGATAGTGATGTCAATTATTAAGTTTTTGGTGTGCAACATAATGTGATCGGACTTACCTTTTACTATCCCCTCCTGTTACCCCATTTATGCCGCTGCATTTGTCAATGGCTCATTATTGTGAGTATCAATCATTAGTATTCAGCATGTGTTCGCTAATGTCAGCCAGGATTTCAGAGAGTTTTCTTCTGAATTTTGTTGCTAAGAGGCTTTCTTCATTCTATCAAGCCTCAAGATAGTTGTGTCAACAAAATTAAAGCTAAAGCACCACTCATGCCTCAGTCAATGAGTAAAAGGGAACTGCATCTGCAACCTTTGATAATTGACCATAACACCAATACACAAAACATCATCTCAACAAGATATCACAGCATGCAACAACAATCCCAATCAATTGTCATTGCTAAAAGCTACTGGCTAGGGTGGGCTAGAGGTTGTCATTGTCATTGTTGGCGGAGGATTGTTGGCGGAGGCTCCTCCCGCCATTTTTGTACTATCGGAATCACTAGACAATCCACGTGAATCCATGCCATCCCACTCACCCGGGCGGAAACTAAAGAATCTCCCACTCCCACTCCTCTCCCTATCTTCTCTCACTCTCACTCCTCGCTCATCGCTCATCATCATTGCTGCCGACGCTCAGCCTGCCCACTGCCCAGCCACAATCTGTAGTGCAGAGGAGTCACCCATCGGCCACTCATTCACCCGAAGGCATTTTGATGTTGTCATTATTTCCAGGTGAGATGGAGGAGGATGCTTGCCGCGCCAACTTTGTGCTCTGGCGGAGTTCTGACAGACGCAGCGGAGAGGGACTTCCACTTTCATCTCGCTGCTTCGTGAGCTGCTAAATGAAGATCATGGGACAATAACGGTGAAATATGACAAGTAACGTCGTTTGGTCGATATTGACTCCAAGTGTGATATTTGGCCAATGACAATGTGATCTATTTAATTATGAGATTGGCAGTAGTCGGTCAGCCAGTTACTCATACATTGTAGTTTTATGATTATTTATTCACCATCCTGACTACTGACTTTTCCATTGTAAATATCTTCTTATCCACAGTAAAACATGCCACCTTCTAAGAAGAAAAACAAGCAACGCAAACAAAAGTCAGGGAGTAAAAATAGCGGTGGTTCTTCCAATGGTCATGGGAATAATGTTTGCAATGCCAAGGGGAAACAAAAAAACCAATCGTTCTTGAAAATGACAGGGAAGAAGATGTCTAGTGGGGATGATTTGATGCGGCGGTGCTTTGACAAGCATATGAAGTCAATATCTCCCAAAGATACTGTCAAGAGAGTGGGCCAAGGTATGGGTCTGTCGTCGCATATTGTCGGCTTCCTCACTACTCCACATGCCAGTACTTTTCACCATCGCTACCTACAGCAAATGGTTGATGCAGGCCTTGTTTCCGTCATTCTTGGATTATTGAGCCGGTGCGAGGATGCTTTTCTTGATGTAATCGAAACGGATAAAACGTTTCCATACGGTCTCAGAGAAGTTGAACTTCCTGTCCTCCGGGGTGAGGTTGTTGAAGGCTACGTGAGTACTCCGGTCTTTTGGATAGACATTCTCCGCGGCTTAGCGTGCTGTGACCTTGGGCTTGGAAGTAAGAGACTTCTTGATTGCCGCATAGAAATTTCTAGAGGAATTGAACCGCTTGTGAAGTGTCTATCCAATGATATTAGGAGAGAGTTCTTCAAGCGCAGAGTACACTGGTATGATGCACTGCTTCCTTTTATGAACCTCATTTACATCCTTGGAGGGACAAAGGAGGACAAATATTCTTCCAACACAATTCCTATTCTGGTCCAACACAAAGGGTTGTTAGATGGCCTCGTGCACTGTGTGTTTTGGGGACAAGAACGGCCTGACATAATGAAGGAGTCTGACACCTATCGGGATGTCTTAAATGGACCAAAGGAAGATATCTTTGCCCAGGCTTCATATCTTGCAGGTTCTTTCATCGATCAAGTATTAGCAAGCTCCAAACTTGAGGATGACTACAAGTGCTACTTCGATGGAGAAGGAAAGAAATGCAACATGAGTATCGGCAAAACTCTTGTTGTCAATGAAGATTATGATCCAGATTGCGAAGTGCCTTTCATCTCCGGTTTGATTGGTCTTCTCCAAGGCAGCAGCAATAAAGTCATGACAAATGAACATTTTCTCGAAAGACAGTTTATTATAAACATGATGAGAAATATGATCATCAGTGGCTGTGTCGACAAAAATGTGTTGGCTGGAGTTGTTTACGTTGGTCGAAATAGTGTGAAAGACTATGATGAGGCGGAGCTTATCATGAAAGCAGCTTTTGAATCGACACACAGCTTTATTCCAGGCAAGAATGTCATACCCCAGGACTCTTACTTTGCGGTTGCGATTGGTGCTGGTCTCTTTGAAATGATTCTGGAAGTCCTATCCCGATTCGAAAACCGCCCTGATGAAGATGAACTGTTCACTTACATGGGGATCATGCTTGAAGGAGCACAGTCTGTTTCTTTGCATCAACACTCAAAGAAAGCCACTGCTCTTCGGCAGGATTCTATTAAGAAGGCATTGGAGGCATGCAACAATAATAGCACTCGCGTCGGCAGCGATGCCGTCATGCGCAAGTATGTAGTGAACATTATCAGATCAATATCAGATTTGAATGGCGGCCAGGACAAAGCAGAAAGTACCCCTATGGGATGCTGGTCATGCATGAAGCCACTATCTTCAAGGGATCGCAGTTACTGCTCTAAGTGCGGTGTAGCTTGTTACTGCTCAAAGAAATGTCAGGTGGAGCACTGGAAGAACAGAGGTCACAAAAATGAGTGCAAAAGTTTGCGGAAGTACAGTGGCAAGAAAGAGACACGCAAAATACAAGCTCATTATGGAAATATCAGCAAGATATGCAATAAAATCTACGTTGAAAAACGATCTTCGTTTCTTATCGAGGCAACTGTGAAGGGAATTGACATTTGTGATTGTGTGGTAAAGATTGATTTGACTCGGGCGCCACCATTGATCGAGCTAGTCAAATCTGAGGAATTTCCAGGGTTTCGTTCGTCATTTGGACAGCAAATGAAACAAGGCCATCTTATGTTCATGTGCATTGAGAGAGATGCCGAAGATGCACGTACAAGACTTACACCAGATGGTCGATCCACCGCCAATGCGACGTGCAAGCGTGTGGTCGGAATTACAAGCTTTGTACCAGGAATCATGCCTTGGGGTATGGCACAGGATCAGCTGAGGGATCGGTTCTGTGGTCAATTGGAGAAACTTTGCGAGAACCCAGAGCTCGGAGAAAGGTTTCTTGATCAATTGCAGTCTGCCTTGGGCTAATTTGACGAATTGTGGCACTTAGATAGACAGCGATGAACTGAGTGACCTTTTATTTGACCAAGAGAAAGGAGCTCTATGATGTAATCTGAAACTTGATATAGGAGGAGCTCAACTTGGCACTGCCAAGTAGGCACATTGGCTGAACTATCCTGCGTTTCCGTTCAACTCTTCGCTCAGTGTTTTTCTGTCAATGATCTTTCATTTACTCAATTCCAACTCCAGATCATATCTAATGGTATTTATTACGGGGGGCGAAATGTCTTTGGGATGGGATAAAAGTACGGTGCTTACTACAAAATGAATATACATATTACTTATGAGTATTCACTGGTTTGAAGTACTATGAGTACTGCTACATTTCAATTCAACTTCCATATCCCCCCTGTAACTTGATCAAATGGTATATCTGGATTTGCATATGAAACAACCAGACAAACATTGGCATGGCTACATTTCATGGCTGCACAATATCAATGCCAATAGGTAGTACATCCTTCACTCCAGGATAAAGTACCATGAGATAGAAGGAAGATCATCTTTCAAGTCTCACACTAGGATGAATGACCATGAAATAAAGAATGATTATCTTTCTTATGAACAACCATTATAAAGGATTGATTTTAAGAAATATTACATGAACTTGGTGTGTCAGATGAGCTCTGACACCTACATTACGCATTGCCATTAATTATGAATGAGTTTGAACTTGCTTTCACTCTCTCCCCGATTGCGTATTTTCTTGGCAGGTTTTGGATCACAGTCTACAATCTTCACTTCGTAGTGGACTGCCAAAGTTGTAGGTTGTTGTTGCGAGTCATGCTCTGTACTATCCTGCATGGAACATAGTGCAATACCACCATGATGACAGGACTGACACTCTTCCACGCTTTCTGCCGCAACAGTGGCCAGTTCATCATCGGATAGGAATCGAAAGGTGACAAAGAAACTTACATCACATAGGGCCAATGACAACAGCCAATTCTGAAGTAAGTAAATGCATGCCTCCTTGGACAATTGACTGACATACAAAACACATTTGGCATGAGAAGCATTCATAACCGCTTCATCAGGACCGGATGATCCATCTTTCACTCTAGAATGCAAGTATATTTGAAACTGTACAATCTCATCCAGTAGTTTGTCGAGTGCATCACATTTGGGAACCTCATAGGGTGAAGAAGCAAATAGATAATCGGAAGCACGCCCAGTAGGAGTAGGATCACTCTGCCCTAGCAACACCCCATCACGAGTAATCAATGATGCATCATCCAGTGCCTTTTCTGCCTCTTCCTGTGATCCTCCACAGAGGCCCACAAGACGTTGATAAATAAAGATGGCACCGTCGCCATCAATCACATCCAACTCTTGCATGGAAAGCATGTTTGACAAAAGTGACTCTCTGCTGAGCACTGTAGAAACAGTTTTGGTTATTACCTCGAGAAGGGTCGACTTTGGATGAGACCACTCTGGATCTTTTGCATTGTAATCATTGTCAGTTTTGACAAGAAAGATGTCATTCAAAATCTCTTGACAATTAATGTCGGAGGTGGTTTCGTACTCTCCAAATATCTGTTGTCCATTGCACCATACACGAAAGTTATTTTGCATATTTTGTGATAAATCATAAAGAGCCTTTTGAATTCTGGCATTGTTCCCAGAGAAGAGATCCAATGGTGAATAGTTACTTGGAGTGAATGTTGTATCATTCTGCATTGTTGTTGATTCATCTGAATCTCTCCCAGATGTTGTATTAGTAGTGTTTGTTCTCAGCCATCCTTTTCTGACATGACCCATCTGCATCAACTCCTGCTGTATAGAATACCTCGTGCGGTAATATTTGCATCTATGATCTGGCAGAACTAGTGGAGATGTTGTAATGTACCCTGCCTTGGGTTTGATTTCTACACTCAGGATGGTATTCGATTTAGGTTGCTTGCCAGTGCTTTCAATGCTTTCAATACCTTTTCTTTTCATTACTGAAGTAGGTGACGTTGAGAAACGAGGATGGGGGGAAAGAAAGGTATGATCCCGCAATAAAGTCGCCTTGACACTCTCGGGTAAAGAAATTGGCTTGTCCAAATTATAAGAGCCACTAATTTTTGTAGCCCCATCATCAACATTGTCTGCCATCCAAGTGGGCAACCTCGAGGGGGGAATCGAACCAGACGCCACCGTCCGATCATAAAGCTGCGTACAGCACGACGCCGGTAGACGGACCAAACGTGCAAGGTCCAAATAACAATGACCAAGAAGGGGCTGTACCACCGTCCGTTGAAAGGATCGACAGGGTGATTCGTTCAAAAACTCGATAATTCGACATGTTCGCACATCGGATGCCGACGATGAGGTGGATACGCCACCGCTACTGCCGCTGATGCCCCTATCAATGTTATCGTGCTTGGCATGATACGATGATGAGGCATTGGCCAGATCGATCTTGGCCACGCGGAGGAGATGACCGAAGAAATCGAGGTCAGTTCCTGCGTAGCGAAATAGGGCGTGTTTTCCTCCCTCGGCGGCGTAGGACCATTCGTTAGATTGCCATCGCGATGTGGTTGTGGTTGTGGTTGTTGGTGGAGGTGACATCGTTTGTGATTCCATCATGTTATGGGCATTGGGGCGAGATTTAGCCTTTTGGTTTTCCTCTGGAGTGACCACCGCCATCCCGGCAGCTTCGTTCATATTCATGCTTTTGTTGACCAATGAACCCTCGATCATAATTATTATTATTGTGGCCTGAAAAGCGATTTATCCCGCGCTACTCCTACGAACCTTCTGCTGTCATTCTTTCCTGCAAACAATGGGGTCCTTGTTGTTCATGCAGGCATGCCATGCCATGCCTGATTGATGGCTGTGGGAGAGAAGAGAGCGATGAACGAGACGAGGACGAGGAGTTGTTATGTTGTTGTTGTTTTAGTTGAATCTAGATAGAGAATTGAGTTGCAAAAAAATAATGAGATTGAATGAATGAATGAATGAATGAATGGGGTTCTACATAGGAATTAATATCGAAAAGATTGATGGGGCCCATGTAATTCTCGAAGGCCCAGTGGATTTCCATACCTATGTTGACCTAAGCCGATTGTCAGTTTCAGCACGTACGGTTTCAGTTGCCTATAACAGGTCCGTTAAAAATTACGAGAAAGCTGAGTTACTGCTTCATAGGATTCAGTATGGACAGAATCACATAAAATCGCTTGATGGGGTCCACAAGGAAGCGTTGGAATTCTAACTTCCCTCCGCAACATCCCGGTTGGCGATCGACCAGGGGTATGAAGTATCGCGTTTGGCCTCGACGATCAACAGGTCGATCGACTTTTGTCG
>JALLOX010000679.1:0-10209 GCA_036939695.1 Thalassiosira ordinaria | reverse complement strand
GTCCCGGACGTCGCGACATGGACGTTGTCAGGAAGTCGCGACGTCCCGGAATACGCGGGAAGTCATGACACGTATTCCGGGACGTCGTGACTTCCACGATCCAAATGGGTAATTTTTCTTGAGCTCAAAATCACATTGTCGTTCGTTGTGATTTCCCTCGTCCCCATGATGGCCATCATCATCATGAGTGTTGTTGATCTTTGTTGGTTGCTTTGACATTATTTGGTTCTCTTGATGCTACCTGGGCGGGCGCGGGCGGGGCAGTTGATATTTGCCCGCCCGCGTGTGCCCAACAATGCCCGCCATATTCAGTCCGTCAAGAAGATACGCCCATCAGATGCCCGTCATTGGTCGATGTTTTGGAACGTCCACGTGGGATACCGTTGGAACTAAAGATGCATCTTTCTTCCACACGCCCGGGGGCATCAGACGTGCATTCTAACGGCTGGATCGCTCGCCAGATTCGGATAACAGCGGACACAAAAATCCTTCTTCGCCCATGACCAACGGCCCCCAATAGCCCATAATAACCAATCAAACTGAAAAACAAAGCAACCATGACGGCCGCACGCTTCGTCGTCCAAGCGGCCCTGCTGCTAACACTCCTCCTATCCAACAATGTCATCGACGCCAGGCCCGCCAAGCCCCAGGCGGGTGAGAGACCACCCAAGCTCAACCGAAAACAGCGCAAGGCCGAAGCCAAAGAGAAGGCCGTCAAATTCGCCAACATGAAGGCAGCCGGTCAGGATCAGGTCAGCATGACGAAGGAGGCCGCCGAACTCCGCTCCTACGAACTCCGCAAAAAGAAGCGCAAGGGCCTCTTGAAACGCCGTGAGGCATCCCTCGCCCAGGTACTCTTCCCGGGAGCCTCCCCCGAGGAGTACGCCGAGCGCGAACCCGTCCCCGCCTTCGTCGAACTAGTGGAGAGCAAGAAGACTCAATTGCCCTTTGAATTTTACGACCTCCCCACCTGTCCGGAGCCGGCCGAAAAGATCCAAAAGCGGTTTAGGCAGCGTCGTAATTTGGGCAGTCGTCTCATGGGACACAAGCTTCAGATGGCGCCGTACAATTTCCCCACCAAAGTTTCCAAGACCTGCACCCCCCTTTGCGTTGTGGAAGTGGGGGGGAAGAAGCTTCGTTGGCTTCGCAAGCTTGTGGATAGGCAGTACCGCGTTCATCTTACGCTTGATCAGCTCCCCGTATTGATGCGTAGTAAGGAATTGAATTATGCCGTGCGTGGATATCCTGTTGGGTTCAAGGCTCCCCCCTCCTACACGGGTCTCAAGGAGGATGAATTTTATTTGTACAATCACCTCAAGTTTACCATTACGTACCGTGAGGAACCTAGTGAATTTGAGGGAGTGAGGATTATTGGATTTGATGTCCATCCCGTTTCCATCACACACAAGTTTGAGGATGAGAATGTGGATTTGGAGACGAATCTCGAGGCGTCTGGTCGCAAGAGCGGGTGGAGCACGTGCACGGACGGCGAGAGTCCCGTAAACGAGCCCGAGACGTACTTGGCCCTTCGCTCTGGATCCACTGGCGAGAGCATGAAGATCCTTTACTCGTATGAGGTGAACTGGCAGGAAACTGACATTCCCTGGGCAGATCGATGGGATGTGTACCTTGTCGGATCCCCTGATGATGAGATTCACTACTTTGCCATTGTTAACTCCCTCATGATTGTCGTCTTCCTTACCGGAGCTGTGGCCACCATCATGATTCGTACGCTCAAGAAGGATATTGCCGGTTACAATGAAATGCAGACCTTGGAGGAGGCGCAGGAGGAGACTGGATGGAAGTTGGTGCATGGTGATGTGTTCCGTCCTCCCCAGAGCCATCCCCTGTTGCTAAGTGTCTTGGTTGGAACGGGAGCTCAGATTGGCAGTGCATTCTTTATCATGTTGTTGGCGTCCATGTTGCGCATGTTGAATCCCATCAAGAAGGGACAGGCTCTTACGGCTGTTATCATTCTTTACGTGCTCTGCGGCAGTGTGGGGGGATATGTGAGCGCCCGTCTATACAAGTTCTGCGATGCCAAATCTTGGAAACGATGCACCGTCGCCACCGCCATTGCCTTCCCTGGTCTTATTGTTAGCATGTTCATGGTCCTCAACATCTTCTTGACCATTGTTGGCGCGGCTACAGCCGTATCCTTCCTTACCATCTTTTTGGTGTTCTTCCTGTGGGCCTGTGTCTCCACCCCCCTGGTATTTGTTGGAAGCTACTTTGGCTACCGCGCTGATAAGGTGGAGGTCCCCACCAAGACCAATCAGATTGCGCGCTTTGTGCCCGAGGTGCCTTACTACGCCGCGCCCCCTGCATCAATCTTTATTGCAGGACTTTTGCCCTTTGGATCTGTGTGCATTGAGCTCTTCTTCATCATGAGCGCGCTCTGGTTGCACCAGCTTTATTACATTATGGGATTCCTCATGGCTGTGCTCATGATTCTTGTGGCGACATGCGCACAGGTTTCAATGGTCATGTGCTACTTGCAGCTTTGCGTGGAGGATCACCGTTGGTGGTGGAAGTCGTTTGCCAACTGTGCTAGTGCTGGATTTTACCTCTTCCTTTATTCACTTTGGTTCTTGAGTTCTAAGCTGGATTTGGTGGGGATTTTGCCTGTGGTGGTGTACCTTACTTACATGTCAATGATCTCGATCGCGTTCGGATTGATGTGTGGTACGGTTGGGTACTTATCTTGCTTCTGGTTCACCAGAAAGATTTATGGAGCGGTCAAGGTTGATTAAGAAACAATATCCGAGGAGATTGGGTAGAGGATGACTCCTTTAGGGAAAAAAATGTGGGTGTGTTGGGATTTGGATGATATGTACTAGAAAATTGGCTTGAATTGATGATGATCACAAATCTCCACACCTTTACTGAAAATGTGGGTGTGTTGGGATTTGGATGATATGTACTAGAAAATTGGCTTGAATTGATGATGATCACAAATCTCCACACCTTTACTGAACAAATAAAGATGGGCTGTTTGCATAGGGCTGTGTTGTTTAGAGATTATGGGGATGTGGGGTACAGGCAGTTTCCATAATGATAATTGTTATTTCATTTCATGACAGTTTCAGTTTATTGAGTTATCCATGATGTAAGTTCTTCCTATCGAAGTTTGCATATTCAATCTCTGAAGTCAACCGAGCTGACCCAAACATTATTCAACTATTGTACAAAGCAACAAAAATGTATCAACTGACCTATGATCCTAATTCATTTCTACCAGCTTCTCATGTATTGGTTGTCGTTCCTTCTGTTTCGAGCCTACAATACAAGATCAATGAAGAGGGAAAAGTGGAAACAACCTTTTTACCTTATGTTCTCAGTTACACACAGCTCAAGATGTCTCCACCCTGGCCACAATCACCTGTTCTCAGATCTTTGCTCGTCTTTTGTGTTATTTGGTAAGTTGCTCATTAAACCTGTTGTCTCCGTGCCCAACACTGGAATATGGCCAGTGCACTGAGAGGGTGGGGTATGCGCATGGAGTGGCCACAATGCAATAGCGACGAAGAACCTATTCATGCGATTGCAGTTGAGAAATCTCCTTGTTCTGCTGTATAATTGGGTTGTCATAAATGCAAGAATTCTTGGAGTGGACGTGGGCACAAGCTCATATTCCAATGTTTCCCAAGACTGTCCATCTCACTTCTCCTTCATACTGATGTCAATTAGTATAATGACTGGAAGACCAATAGTGAAAAAAGGTGGATGTCGCCCAAACTTTTCGTATCGGGTGGATCCGTCGGAGGACAATGTTAGCTGGATGTGCCAATCAGTATCCATCACGGTGTCCGGATTCTGTCTTGACAGTCTACCCTGGTCTACCGTAAAGTGATTGTTCAGGACATCTTATTTTCTGATGATGTACACGCTCATAAATCCTCATTGAAGCATAGGAAAAAGCGTGTACGGGCACAAGAACTCAACCATGATGACTTCCGGAGGCCGATATGAAATTGGGGCCGCCAAGCAGCGCCTCGCTGCAGCAAAAATGCAGGCATCATCTGCAACCAAAAACATGGAGTCTGCCAAAACAATGGAGGAAAATGCGCATGCGATGATGGAATCCGCAAAGGCCATGATGAAGAGGGCGAAGAAAGGTGTGGAAACTGCAAGGTTGAATCGAGAGTCTGCTCTGATCCAAGTGGATTTCTCCCAGAAGGAGGTTGAACAAGCTGAGCAGTTTTTGAAGGAGTCTGAGAGTAGATGGGCGATCATTGACGTGGACTCCGATGGCGATGAAGAAACAGACACCAGTGGCAAGAAAAGAAAGGAGCCGTCTGCTACTGATGGTGTGATTGTTGTTGATGCTGAGAGCGACTCGGAAGCTGCTGAGTCTGTCTCCCTGAACACTAACGAGAGCAGTGTGGTGGATGAAAAAATGGCTGGTTCTCTCATCTCAAGCTATGGGCACTACATCGGCGATGTGAATTCAAGTAGTATTCGCGCGTTTGTGGCTAATGGTTGCGGGTATGCGCGGGTCAATGGCACATACAAACGGTCGACTCATTTGATCAATGGTTCTCCATCGTTCTATAAGAATGGGATGTGGAAAGGAACAACAGCTGCCTTTGTCTTATTTAAGAGAAAAAACTACTGGTTTATTGGTGTCTGCCCAGCCACTGTCTCGAGTGAGAGGCTTGAGGATGTCAACACAACTCTTTACAGAACTATGACCCCTTTTAAGTCAGGGCTACTTCCAAAGGAGGGCTGGATTACAGTTGGCGAAGGACGCAGCCCAGCGCCCCATTTGATTTGAGGTACTTTTGTATGAAACGACGCAGTGAGGTCCCTCAGGTATTTAGTCTTTACACTGGTTGCTGAATGTATTGAATAATCTTTTTGCAAAAGTAACAATAGCAACACATCATACAGCTAACTCCGATGTTCATGTACACCTGATACAGTTAAAATTGGGCCTCACATAGTTTTGTATCTTGTTCTCCCTGCAATGAAAATGCAGCCACCTAGATATCTACAACTGAGTCTGGGAAGATGAATCAGTCCTTGACTGGGCCTGGTTCAAGCGTTTCTTTGCTAATGCTCTGATGCTCAAAGGGACGTAACAGTAGCACCACAGACAGGTAGCACCAAGGTATCCACTGTCCCTAAGTCAGGTTTTGGTCCCAGCAAGGTAACGTAGATGCATCCATACAAAAAGTAAAAACTAAGCATTCTATGTTCATGTGAATAATTAGTTGCTCTTTGGAGTTGAAATCAAATCCGTATTTTAACTATGAACTTGTTCAAGACCAAAGTGATTTTCCCTCTTGTCATTGTTGGCAAAGCTCGTCGGAGGAGAAATCAGAAGTGTTTTACATGCTTCCATGAAGAGGTACATTAATAATATTTGTAATGATTATTCACACTGTAGTAGGGGTGTCTTGGCTTTATTATTGTTTGGACAACACCAATTAGACCAATCACTCAGCACAGGCCAATACTTTGATGATATTTGGTCTCCTGTTTCCTTTGAACTTGATGTCAAAATGATAGTCGTGGCACAAAACGGGCGATGCTGTGTACATGTACTCTTTCTATTGCTTGGATAACGCCGATGTCGCATTGCTACAAGTCGATGCTGAACATAGTATTAAGCGTTTGAAGTCAGAAACCCATGAGGCTATGAAGACATGCATCATTTATGTGCTTAATCGCAAAAGTAACAGCAATACTCTTAACTTTTAGTACTTTATCTAATCATTTACTCCGATTCTCGACGATGAGATTATATTTCTAAATTTTGAGGGGTTTCTCCCACAGAAGGTTGTTCGGTGTGATCTTCTTCCCTAGCCGCAGTAGGCTTCTATGGAAGATGAGCCACGACACGGCTAATGAGCACCACAAATTCATCCGGTTCATTGGCAGGAGCATTGTCACCGTTCTGTTGGGGCAAAGCTGCAGTAACCCCTCCAGCATCATTGATGCGAGATCTGAGAGCATTAAATTTGGAAGTGTATGCACGGTTGCCTCGGATTTTAGTGCGGGAGATATTCTTGAGACCCTCGGTGTGGCCACGGATGAACGATTTATGGATCCACTCACTAGTGTTCTTACCCGAATCGATCCTAAGAATAGGAATGGAGATAAATAGATACACATTAGGTCAGAGGTTGGATCTGCGAAGTATATCCTGATAACACCATTTCATTAAAGAGACGTCAACTTGAGTAATTTTTCTCTCTCTTACCTCTCAAACCCCCAAAGCTGCAGCTGACGATAAAAGGATGATATCTTCGTTGCCTTGAAGAAAAGCGGGATGACATCCTTCATGAACAGTTCCTCGTCATAGACAGAGAAGGAAATCCCCTCAGGTGACCAGCCAACTGCCTCATCAGCGCGAGGAAGAAGGTCTGCCCATGATTTCGTAGCAATGCATTCCAGCATGTCGTAGAGTTTGAATGGGAACATGGACTGGATCGGCCGTTGCTTCCTCTGAGCTTGCTTGTTCTCCTTCTTCTTGGTAGGAAGGCACAAAGGAAGACTCGAACTGGAGGTTGCAACAATATTGTTCGTAGCAGTGAAGGTGCCCACCATCCCAATACCAGGAAGGGAAACCGGGGGGCAGAGAATGTGGCCGTTTTGGTAGATTGGATTCATTTCCTTTCACTTTAATATTGCTACAATATGGATTGGACAGTGATTGCGGTGCATCTCTAGAGTTATGGAGTAGGACCTAGCAGGACTGATTGAGAAAATAAAACACAGTCTGCTCTACAGTCTACTACCTTTGTGTACCTACCTCCCGCAATCAACGTCACTAAGTGGGATTTTTTGCAAGAGTACAATAGGTATGGCTTCTTCCATTACATTCGAACGTGTCTCATTGATTCATGTCAAAGGGTTCTAAAACTGACTGCTTTAGTACAATGAAGCCAACCTCTACAATGGAATCAATACATGAGAAATAACCTTGGACTAACCCTCATCCGGATTGGTTCTTCGCACAATTCACAATTCACAATGTGACGTTGTTCGAAATTTTGCTCTGCCCCTTTTTGGAGGATGTTGCGACGTTTTGCTGAATTGATGTCTCATTTGGAGGATGCGTCATTTTGCTGATGCGACATTGTTCAAAATTTTGCTCCGCCCCTTCTTGGAGGATGTTGTAGCTTGTATGTAGCGTGCTCGAGATCGACCAGCACATTACTAGATATGTAGGTAGATGGGAGCGCAACTATTGACTGTGGCAGTTGGTATGTGGTGGACATTTAAGACAGATTTTTTTGGCTCAGCATCCACACTCATTGCCTTTTTAGATTGGCTGGAGTGGGACAAATCTGGTTTTGATGCATAATCATAAGAAGGAAAACTACTGGCGTATTTGTGTTCATCTGACGGGTGCTTGTGGAGCGAGGGGTTGACGAAGTTAGCACAACTCTTCACAGAACGATGAAATTACAGTTGGTGCAGGAGTCAGCCCATCGCCCACTTTGGCTTGGTAGACTTGAATTACCAACAAGGAAAACTGATCCTGACAAAAAATGGCTGGAGAAATAGGAACGTTATCAGGGGTTCGTCCAGTTGCTAAATCACTGAAGGGCCACTGGTTTTGTTGAGAAGATGTGGACTTTTTTTCTTTGAATATCTCAGTACTATAAAGTTACACCAGAGCACACTGGCAATACACCCTGTTGCATCATCTACTGCAGCTGTTCCTCTGAACAAATTGAAGACATCTACTCTGTGCTGCAATACTTGCTATGTACGAATCTGCCACAAGTCTGAATGAATCAGTCCTTGATTTCGCCTGGTTCAAAAGTTTCTGTGATCATGACAAACGGCAATGGATAAGATATTTGAAACAAACCCGTGTCTCTGTGAGATGCCATAAGTATTGTATCTTTGATTAACTCTTTGATTTCTTTGATTCTTCAAGACATGTAAATAAAGCATCTGATAACTAATGATCACAGCAAGGTAACGTGGATGCAGTCCATACAAAAGTAAATATACCAAAAAGACAATTGTAACAATCTGTATTCGAAGGCTAGCACTAGCTAAAACATATTATTTGAGACTCCATCGAAACAGATGTTTGTCAGAAGAGCTTATGATCTGACGAAGTAATGTCTCAAGCAAGCATAAATTCTGTACCATTGTGAAGTATGGGAAGCATTGGGAATTCGTCTTCTTTAAGAGGGAAAACTACTGGTGTATTGGTGTTCGTCTGATGGGTTCTTTTAGCAGAACTCTTTACAGAACAATGAACAAATTCACTTCAGAGCTCATTCCAAAGGATGGCTGGATTACAGCTGGTGAAGGAGCCAGCCCAGCGCCCACATTGGCTTGGTAGACTTGAATTACCAAGAGGTAAAACCGAGCCTGAGGGAAAAAAATTAAGCAGTTGCTAAATCACTGAAGAACCACTGGATTTGTTGAGAAGGCGTGGATCTTTTTTCTTGGAAATCTCAGTTGGCACTAAATAATAATAAGCGACTCAAAAGGTAACCGGCAATACACCCTACAAAAGTTCTGTACCATAGTGAAGTATGGGAAATGGCATCAAGAAGTTGACCAAGAAGGTAACAAGCAATTGGTGCGGCAATGTACCCTACAAACCCTCTGTACCATTGTGAAGTATGCGAAGAATTGGTCTTAGTAAGTTCTTATTGAGACTTTTCATGCTGATCACCAAAGAACATTGCTGCATTGTAAACTGCCAAAACCAACACCACTGAAACAAGCACATACCTACGCCATCCAGCACGTACTACCACCAACTTTCTCCTCTTCTCGGCCTCAGCCTGTTCCTCCAACGCAACCTTCTCTGCCGCTTCCCTTGCCAACCTTTCCTCCTCCTCTCTCTTCCTTTTCCCAAATGGCAATGCAAAGACTGGCTCCCTCCCCTTCTCAGGTTG
Source organism: Thalassiosira ordinaria (assembly GCA_036939695.1). NCBI lineage: Eukaryota > Bacillariophyta > Thalassiosirophyceae > Thalassiosirales > Thalassiosiraceae > Thalassiosira > Thalassiosira ordinaria. Next base: position 1,330 of record JALLOX010000679.1, on the reverse strand, counting down.
TGCAGTATTGGTGTTTGCCCTACCCTCCTTCTTGGCCTTGGCCCATTCAATCTCACTGTATTTCTTCACCCATGCAGTCGCATCCGTCAATGCCTTTTTGCTCATAAAATCAACCACAAAGGTGGGTACCCAATCGAACATGCTAACCTGCACTGAGTAATACAACCTCGTCCTCTCCTCCGGATCATCCGGATGGGGTATAATATACCAATACCCACACGAATCATCAAAGTCCGACTCCTTCGTATAATCCAACGTCCACGTCAAACTATTATGCTGCTGCATAAAGCAAAAGTGCCTCACGAAGAATTCCAACTTTAGCATTGGAAATCCCACCTTCATGCGGGTGTAGATTTCTTTTTCGAGAAAGTTGTTTGCTTTGGTGGGTTTGTGAGGGACGATTTTGTAGTTTTTGGAGTCGACCGTTTTGGGAACCATGTCGGCATAGTGATCGTAGTCGAGGATGCGGTCCCAGACGATGTGGGTGGGGGCGTCAACGTCTTGGACGACGAGGCCGCGTCCGCTGTCTCCGGTTTGGACTTGGGTCTGTGTACACATCATGTGCACATCATGTGTGTGATTTTTGTTGGTGAGACGTTTCAAAGGATGCAGCTCAACGCCTAAACAATGAATCATGAAAGGATCTCACCTGATAAGGCTTGCCAGCCTTCAAAATGTTCTTGGCCTTGCCATCGAGCTTGATTTTGGGATCGCCGGGTTGGAATGGCTCCACCTTGCCAGTGTGAGAATGAGGCTTGTTGAAATTGGATCCATGGGCGAAGAATGATGATGGATCGACGACTACGCAAATGGCGATGGTAAAGAGGAGACCGATGGAGTTCATGATGCCCTTCATGGTGCTGGTGGTTGCCAAAGGTTGTGAGAGACTTGCCGAGGGCGCCGTATCGTACCGTTGGCTCGTTTCGTTTGGCAACACGCCACGACGCACGGCACTACCTATCAACTATCACGGCGGAGATGGCGGCGGGCGCAATGACCAATGACATCACATATCTTTTGCGGGTAGATTTTCTGCACGATTTTTGTACCCGGCCTGGCCTTCGCCAGACAAGATGAAGATATCCTTCGTTGAAGTGGTGACACGTGTCAGTAACGTTAGAGAGGTGCACCCCCATATCAGAGCTTACGGGTCAATGACCGCTAATTTGTCGTAGGCGGTATACCCATTTAGTCAGAACGGCCGTATCAATTTTCGAACAATTTCATATAGGAATTGGTATTATAATCAAATTAGATTTGGCGGGATCACGCTTTTGGGAAGAATCTCCGCATGAAGTTGAAGTCCGGCCGATTCCAGCCGGAGGTGCAT
>JALLOX010000678.1:0-10222 GCA_036939695.1 Thalassiosira ordinaria | reverse complement strand
GAAAGGCCATTGTTGGATATTCTCTCTGCATTCAACAATCTATGTCTCTTGATAAAAGAAAAAATCCCACCTCAGGAATTGTGTGTGATATCCAACAAGCTCACACATGACTTCGAGTCAGATTTCTCAGTGTTAGCTCGGCTGTTGCCAAATATCAATATCCTGTTTCCTCAACTTGCTAAGCCAACCAACAAAGACAAAAGTATGGAGCAAATGATGACCTTGCATAATACATCCTTTACCCTCCAACGCTTCATGAGGATTGTTTCAAGCAGGATCAGGCCTGTCATGCTTTTCTTGGACGACTTGCAATGGGCAGGAAGCACATCACTGGAGTTAATCCATACGCTTCTAGCAGACACGAGAGGGTCTAGCTGTTTTTTCTTTGTGGGCAGCTACCGTGACAACGAGGTGAGAGAAGGACATGCTATATTCGACCTCATGTCTAGCCTAGATTCAGCCGGGGTGGAGTCAACAAAGGTGCACCTAGGTGGGCTGAATAAGATCAACCTGAACTTGATGATTTCAGAATCATTGTGCATGATCCCTCGCCTATGCAAGCGTCTCAGTGATATAGTATTTGAGAAGACAGAGGGCAATCCATATTTTGCACTTGAATTTCTGAAGTCGCTTGTGGATAGCAGATTGCTGAAGTACAGCTTGCGTGAGCGCAGATGGATTTGGGACGAGAAAAAGGTCTGTTCAGAAAACACCACCGATAATGTACTCTACCTCCTTACCGCAAAGATGACCTCCTTTCCAGAGAATGTACAATTTGCCTTGAAAATTATTTCCTGCTTTGGGATAAAAACCGACAAGAGAGTTATTGGTTATTTGAGTTCGACATCAGAGTATTCAGATTTTCCAGATTGGCTCAACCATGCTATTAATGAAGGGTGTATTAACAAGGTTGAGAATGGTTTCAAGTTTGTGCATGATAAAGTCAGGGAAGCTGCCTACAACCTAATTCCGGAGCACAACAAGACTCAGGTAAGTTTCTGATTCCTTCATGCTCTTATGTCATTGCAATAAAACGAACAACTCATTCTTTTTCCAGTTTCACTGCAACTTAGGGATGCTGCTCTATCATGCTTCAAAAGGCCAAGATCGGAATGATGCAATTTTCCAGATCGTTGATCAAATCAATCGTGGTGTACCATCCTTGATACAGCCTGTGATGCAAGTAGATATTGCTGAACTCAATTTCAATGCTGGCTCGAGGGCTATCGGATTGTCTGACTACAAGACAGCACATTCGTACCTGAAAAATGCCCTCTCATTGCTGCCAAATAATCATTGGCACACTCACTACGAGCTCAGCATCCGGGTATTCTTTTTGCGAGCCAAGGCGGCATATTCATGTGGCAACGTCAAGGAGGCTGAAGCTTCATTGAAGTCGATTCTTCAGAAGGGGCGCTGTCTCAAAGACAAGCTTGATGCTTATTACCTCTATGTAACTGTGAGTATTGACTGTTCATATATATGCTAATAAAAAATGACACATATAATTAATCGTTGCAACAAACTGCTGTGCACAAGCACAGATTCTCCACACTTGCGAGGAAAGAGATGAAGCATACATCACTTGCTGTGAAGTCCTTTCCCAGCTCAAGGAAAGAATACCAGACTCAATTGATATGAAAGCAGTTACTTCCATGCTGAAAGAAACAGGCAAATCACTAGCTAAAATATCAAGTGAAGATTTTGTGAAAATGAAGGACAATGACACTTCCACGCAAATCACTCTCAAATTTTACTGTCTTTTGGTAAGTGTTCTTACGTGTAACAGAACATGAATACATCATTCTTTATTGACTACTTGCCTTTCATCTGTCTCCTTTAGAAATGTGTTTGCTATTTTAAGAAACCAGCTCTCATGCCTATTCTTGGATGTAGAATGATCAGCCTAACTCTCGAACATGGAGTGTGCGCGGATTCTATTTTCGGCTTTGTCCAATATGCCGCCTTTCTTTGCCAAATGGGCAAGCTGATCCCAGACATCCGAGAAGCTTGCCGGGTAGGGAAGGCTGCGATGACACTGATGAAAAGGTTCGACTCATCAGAGATAATGCCAAAGGTCTACTTCTGCTATTACGGTTTTGTTTCAGTTCACACTGATTCACTAAAACTGTGCGCTGACAATCTCCGAAAGGGCTTCGAAGGTAATGATTTATTTTAGTTCTTATTCTGCCATTGCTTAAATTGCTAAAAGGCCATATTCTTCATATCACGCAGTTGGCATATCTGCAGGAGATTCTGTAACATATGCATTCTACAACTCAATTCATCTTGTACGGACTGCTCTGCTTGGAGGAGAAAACTTGTCATCTCTACTGAAGGAGACGGATTACCACCTTGAAGTTATGACACGTTTTCAAAATAAAATCTCAATGCCATACTTATCAGCCTACCGACACACTATAACAACACTCATTGGCAAGGAGGAGTCTGCAAATTCGAAGAATGGTAATACCAATCAGCCAGGAGAGGCTTCCAATTCATTGTATGCTCAGAGGCACAATGAAACAATATACTTCAACAGGGTATTGCAGTCTTTTTGGATGGGTTACTCTACACGATGTCATCACTACGCTCAAAAGGCCTTGGACATGCACTTGTTGGGGAGTCACAATAAGCTCATGATCTTGTTCTACGCTGCCCTAAATTCCTTCCGTGGTATAAAAAACAACAATGGAAATGGATCCCAAATTCGCAAATCGATGGCACTATTCAAAGAAGCTATTGCCGCATTGCAGTCTGCGGCAAAGCTTTCGCCATTAAATTTCAACCATAAGGTTTACCTCTTGGAAGCTGAGCTGCATTCCTTTGAGAGGAAATATGAAAATGNCATTAAATTTCAACCATAAGGTTTACCTCTTGGAAGCTGAGCTGCATTCCTTTGAGAGGAAATATGAAAATGCTAAATCATCCTATGCTGCAGCCGTCACATCGTCTTGCTCTTCAGGATACATACATGAACAGGGACTTGCGTGTGAGGAAATGTTATCCTGATGTGACATAATTGTCGTGGACTGTTCTTTTAACTCTTTGCATACTCTTGTCCTAATACCATCTTGTGATATAGGTGAGTTAGCTGGCATACACCACAAAAAACTCGGGGAAACTCAGACTGCCCTAGAATTCTTTCTCCAAGCAAAGCAGTGCTACCTTCAATGGGGATCTGAACTGAAAGTAAACTCAATTGCCCAACATATGGAAAAAGTCGACGAGGAACACACACTGTTGCCCCGAAAAGTCTATACTGGGGAGTGGGATCCGGCAAAGAAAACTTGGATGACTGTTACGACGAAGTATCTGAAAACCGAGTGCAAAACCTGCAAAATTGAATGCAGGACTTACTGTTCATGTAGTAAGGAGTTTACCATGTGCTACAAATGTTGGTTGAAGCATAAGCCAAGAAGCAACATTACAGATTAGTAATCCACTATTTAGGAGCTGAGGAAATGGCATTATTTGGAGCAATGGCCAAGCGGACATATCTAACATAAGAAATCTGAAGTCATACAGAAAATAGACTTATCAACTGATTGAGATTTTTGTCAGAATCAGGTGAAGTCTCCCTCTATTGATTTTCTGCCAGCCTCATCATATTTCTTTCTCAAGAGTGCCACTTAGCCTTTTAGACTATAATACATGTGATTATTGCGGGAGCAAAAGCATCATCAAGGATCTTTCACAAATCGTTCACAATTGTCTGTAGCAGCTGCTTCAACACAGTGTCCCATGTCAAAGAAAGATAATTGATGCACATCGAGTTCTGAACTAATCTTTTGCTTCTTCTTGTTGTCTTATCAGTTTAATACAAAGAGTTATCTGCAGTGGCTGGCAACATCACATTAAAGTTTGGATCTAAAGCTGCCGCAACGCTCCCTTGATCGAAAGTTGAAAGAAGCTCCCTGTAATGCTTTTACTAGCTAGTAGCAATAGAGCTATGGCTATGGCAACAGCATCAGCATCACATCAAAGCTTTATCTTTCGTTCTCTTTTATTCTTCTCTCGAGCTAGCTGAAACGACATCTATTACAATATTCATATTATTATTACAGTTACAGCTTTTGAGCTGATTGAAAAGGTTTAAAAAGACAAAGGCATGCTGTACACTGTAAAATCCGTACATCAATGATTATATTGAAAAAAAAGTTAAGAGATTGTTGCTTTCTCATCAGCTAGAGAGATGGGCGCCCTTCCAGACTGCCAGCGCCTTGACATAGTGCCTGATACCCAACACCCATGGCAGGGCCTCGCAGGCATGATACCCAACAAACGTGTCAAAAAAAGTCGAGAGAGCAAGACATACATAGTACCAGTCACTGGGTCTCAAAGAGTGAGAGATGGGAAAGAGTTACAACTTTTCACAGTATAGATAAGATCAGAAATAATTCTCAATAAGTGCCTGTGAATGGGCCTATTGGATCTCAAAAGCAAAAGTAACAACTAAAATATCTCTGTGGCTGAGAGAATAGGCCGTGCCTCATTCTACATATTTGAATGAGGCTTAGAGAAGATGCAGCAACACATTCTATATCTGAAGCAGCACGCTTTCTTTTACCTGGCACCCAGAATGCCTCATGAAAAATGGCCTCCAGGCTAAAAGCTTTGCATCAGGCGTCTCAGAACTCCTAGAAAGGGAATGGATGTGTAGATATTATCATAAAAGAGGAAAATACCATTCCAAATTTGCATTGAAAGACATTTTGCTCTGTTCTGCTATCCAAGGGCAGGCTCGCTGATAACACCACTTCTAAGGCTATCGAATGTTGATATCACGTCATTCACGTGCCCAGAGGTGGCTCCAACATGGCCTTGCGCCAAACTGCGATACTTGGGCACAATAAAAATGACAGAAAGATTAAGTTTAGCCATGGTTTAGCCATGTAAAATTGAATTATTGCGTGAAAAGCAGGCAGGCATTTCAGGCAAAAAAAGTACAGCTGCTTGATCAGAAATTATTATTCAACCTTTTCTTGCTAGAGTAGCTCACTTACTCTGCAATCATACCATCTGTTGATACAACACATTTCTCAAAGGCAATAATACATCCCGCCCCGGATGACCCATTCCACCAATCAAAGGGCTCTCGCTCGGCCATTATTTGAGTTCTGTTGTAGTCTCCACGATTGGACACTACTACACTTTGAGCAGTACAATGTTTCGTGCTCGCACTCCAAGATTTGGTACAAGTGATATACATTGCACTCGTGACACGTACCAAAATCTTGAGTGCGAGCACGAAAGACACCCGTGTTAGTAGTAGTAGTACTACTTGGATCTTGGCATGAGGTGATTGGCACATCAGATGCATGGATTCAATCAACCATCAACCAAAAGAAAGAATACTGAGATAACACACAGTAATACTTCATATTCAGAGAATTCGATCAACATTCATATTTTTTCATTTTATTTCCTCTCACTTGAATTAAATAATCAAAACAGTCACGACGCCGAGGAGAAGTACCGAGTAAGTTCCTGGCCCAAGTTGACGTGTCTCCTTACACCCAAAAGAACATGTACCCAAAGATAGTCCATACGAAAGCTTGATTAAAAGAAACAACACCGGTATTGGATTGCTCCCTGGCAACAGTAACGCCTTCCTCTATGCCAACCTTGTTTGATATACTAGATCCCTTGCCAACACAACTCTGCTCGCCACCATTCTTAGCAGAGGCGTTCCAATTACAACCTACTTTCTTGCACAGCTTCTTGTTGGGAATCTGGACACATATTTCATCGGGAGTATCAAATTTGGGTGGAGGATCTTGGCCTTGATTCTTGTCCTTTCCCGTCAAAGGACAAACGGGGCAACTACTTCCAGGAATACACTCCTCCGTAACAAATACATCCTCGACATACTCAGGGGTCTCTCCAGGTTCCTCTCCAAAGTCATCTGGCACCGTGAATCCACAACCAATCTTAGGTCCCAAATAGTTGAAGGTCTGATTCAAGAGGTTGTCCAAACTTTCGAAGCTGCATGTACCATCTTCACAAAGGTAGGTAAACTTGTAAATCGTATCATAGTCATCATCACCCCAATTATCAATGATCTTTCCATTCTCACCAATGGTGAGTATTTGGCTCTGCACCTGCTCAATTGCCTCGTCATTTCCTTGTGGAAAATCAGCCAGGCCTCGAGATAGGAACTGGATATTCTTGTGCTCCCACGCAACCAAGATACTATTCACATCTGGCTTCTCGAGTTCATCCATCATCTGTCTTGCTGACCATGGATTGCAGCAGGTTCCATATGGATTGTCCAATATGTCCCCCGTGACGTTTGGTCCTCTCGAGATGTATGGGATGCAAGATCCAGGGCCGTAGGGAACTTCTACTCCGCTGCAGAATCGAGGCAAGAAGCCGGTGGAGTTGTTCACTTCAAGGCCAAGATCTTGGGCCACAGCACTGACTGTTTGCTGGGTACGGTACCATCCATTCTCATCACGGCAGTTTCCTCGGATTCCAAGACTGCGAATTATACCAATGATTCCCTCGATCTCTTCAGGAGTCAGGCTGGGGAAATTCTCTTCGAGAAATCCGGGGATATCTGCATCGTACTGAGCGGAGAAGATAACATCAGGCGATGGAAAACGCGTACCTGAAAAACGAACAAGCTAGCAAAGTCAACTGCATAGTCCTTTTCATAGTTATTACCAAAAAATGTACTCAGTAAGCGAATCCGTACCTGAAGCACTGCCAAAGAGGCTGACTAAATTGTATGCTCGCGCCCAGCCCATCTGGGAAAGGCAAGCCAATGTTTGACTTGATATTGCTTGATCAGCGTCATTGTAATTGTAGGATTTGTCGCCATGGCGGATTACAAAGATGGTCTTTTCAGTGGGAACAGAGAGTACGGTTGGAATTAATGGCCCTAGAAGGAGCCCTTTCGAGAGTGAAAACATCATGGTGTTTATCGTTTTGATCAATGAGAGATATGAGGTGCAGTTGATTCATCTAATTTCTTCAGCAATAATAATGAGCTTAGGTTTTAGCAGGCTGGCAGTATTGTAAAATAACATCAATCCACATCAACAGGTTATCTAAATCAATCAGGTTGTTTTGAGCATGCGTATCTACATTAATAAGGTTGTTTCACGCTGTTTCCAAATTTTAATAAGGTTGCTTCAATGATACTCTCTCTAGAGAAGATACGCTTATCTAAATTAAGGGGTTGTTTGGACCATATGTCGTGTTCATTGTTTGTGTGGCCAGATAATATGATTGTGGTTCTTTCTTTGCCATAACCTTCCTAACTTTGCTCATGTATCCAATTTGAGAGGAATCATGTTATTATCCAGCATGGTGTATCGATACTGCTGTGTACAGTAGCATTTTGAAAAAATAGTATCCAGTCTTACTTTTGCCTGAATGAGACTTAAGCTCTTGATATGTTACCGAAAGAGTGATGAGAGAATTTCAACTCCAGAGATATGAAAGATTGCATTGTTTGGTAGAGATTTGAGATAACATGCAAGATAATTTGGCGTAGAAAGATGTGAGGTGAAGTTCACATTTTCAAATATTCTTGCAATTTTCAACCAAGAAGAATAAAATGTTATGCATCTTCAGACTTGAGACTGCGATACTTCAAGAATAGTAACGGCTAACCTAGAGAGAGATCTGCAAGCAGTCTTTGTAAGAAGTTGAGATTACAGCCAGTACAATCTTGACTGAAAGAGTAGCAGTGTATCCTGTTTCGTCTCACCCAGATCCTCAAATTGATTGATGTGATGCCAGCTGCATTCACATCATACAAAATATCATAGCAAAATAGCTGGCAACTACTTGGTCAAAAGAGTATGACTTAGAAATGTAAAACGCTCTAGACAGGCATTTCATCAAGACATCCACAAGTCAAATCACAAGTAGAGTCGCCTCTACCAAAAAAAAGTTACTCAAAAAATCTCTGTAGCTGAGGTAAACCTACCCAAAGATTAGGTGCAATAGTTAAGGTTACGATGAAAGATGATACAATGCATCTCTCAAGAAGCAACTGCAGATGAGAATGACCTCTCCTAGCAAAAAAGAGCCAATGTTATGAATATTCAAAGCCCCCCCCTCCATGATAACACACTAGTAGTGTTCCTTCCTGCCAGACCGCCAACCCCAACTCCACCAATAGCAAATATTCCATCACATTTGTCGTACATTCCTACCAATTAATTGTGTATATGCTTCCATCCCATTCTTCAAAACTTGATATCCCTCTTAATATGCACCGTCGCCCCCCTCAAATCACTCGTCTCATCCATGGGAAAATTCACATTCGCCGTCCATGCCGCATCCCTCCACTCCACATCCACGCTCCTATTCGGATTCAACGTTGTTCGGATGGAATTATCCTCCCCCAACTTACGATCCCATGCTAAACTCAAGCTGCCATCCCTCCCAATGGTAGGTGAGATCATGTTCTCATCGTTTAATTTTTGGGAGATGGTAACTACCTGATCGTTTTGGGAGGCGGTTACCTTGATGAGGGTATCGTCCGCATCATAGGTTATGACCACATCAGCATGTTGATAGTCAACATTGTACCGAGGATTGACCGTAATTCTATTCCCATCATTATCAAACCCCTTTGTAAATTCAACAAATGCTACACGTGCACTTTTTAGCTGAGACTTTAATCCTTTGGTAGATGTACGTCCAATCATTCTCATTTTCAAATCATTATCCTCGTCCTCACCATCGATTTCGAAATCTATGCGATCCATGGATTGGACGTCCATTTCGAAGCGGGTGGAGAGGGCGTACCGGGAGGCGAAGATGCGGGAGGCACGGCCCCAGATTCGGCGGGGGAGGGAGGCTAGGTTGGTCGTTCGGGCCGAGAGATCTATTCCGTACTAAGATGTTGATAATATGTTATGCGTGTTGTCATTATACTGTGAAGTCTCAATTTCGATTGATACATCATGATGGCTTTCTCAGCTTACCTGCAAGGCGACATCATTCGAAAGCAGTGCCGAATTTTCCCACGTGATCGTCGGATCTAATCCTTCGATGTCAGTAAAGTTGCCATCCCGAATTGTAATCTAAGAAGGGAGCAAAATGCAAGTGCCGTTAGACGATGCAATGGAATGCTCGATCAATGAGTGTGTAACCACATCATCGTTCCATCACATCATGATGTGCTCACGTTATCTACACATACCGAGAGCTGAGGCCGATGACTGGCACCAGGATGGGTAGCAACGCCACCTGCCGTGCCGACGACGGAGAGGAGTAGAGCGATGGAAAGGGATGCCAGGTTCTTCATAGAGATTGATCTGGCGGTGTCGATAGCAGTTAGCAGCGGAGCTATGGCTATGGTACGCTTGCTTCTTCTTGCTTGAATGAATGAACTTGCTTGATTGTTGCTTGCTTGCCTTGACAGCGGAAATGGGAAATGGCGGGAACCTACCTCTTGACACCTCCTTTAGACGGTTGACAGACAGACTGATAAGCTCTATCAGGTTCATCTCTTAAAATGAAGTGCAATGAAGGAGACTTTTATTTAGCCTTCAAAGGTGCACAATCCGTCCCATCGACTGCCATTGTTGGAACCTTATGCAAAACAACCAGAAAATGGCCCTGACTAAAGGTAGCACTCATTCACTTATAGGATAGGGTGGCTCTGGGAATGAGGCTTTGCACTGTGGCGAGGAAACACATAATTGTAATTGTGCACAGTTTTTTGTTTTCATTTTATTTTCTATTTCAAGTTATCGGATGTCTACTTACGGGTGCAATTTACGAGCGAACCTGAGAACCCAGAAATTAATATATGTCAATCTTTTTGGACTTGATTTCATACTATTCCTAGCCAATATCTACAAATCTAATCTCCAACCAATACCAAAGGCGGTGTTTTTTCCTAAAAGTGGCCAGCACACCGCGTGCGCAAGACACTTCCGTACATACTTATTTTAAGCTAGCTACTCAGTTAGTGAAAATCGCCCCTCAAACCAATGGTCAGTTGCACTGGCAAAGAGAGGCATAAAATCTTCCTAAACACCAATCGCAGATCTGGTCCTCAATCTATAGCTGATGACGATTGAGGACCTATTTTGGGTATGGCCCAGTTCTTTGTCGTCATGTAGCAGATGGTGCAAAGATAGACGATTGTGAGATTTGAGGTCAATTGAAATCAGCAATCCGCCATCTCTATCTACATACTCCCGAGCAAAAAACTCGCACAACTATGGAGTTGTGTGGCAATCTCGGGTCT
>JALLOX010000677.1:0-10211 GCA_036939695.1 Thalassiosira ordinaria | reverse complement strand
TGGCTCTTGTGCCCATGGACAGGCCTAGGTACCTAGGCCAGACTGGTCTGGTGTGTAGCTAGCTTGGGCTAGCTCACTGCTGGATCATCACTTTGCTTCTGTACCCAGTCCCTTTTGTGACGGAGCACAAAGGGAGGATATCACAAACAGGTCAGCATCTGGCATCATTGTTGACTTTAGATTGTATGAGACTTTCACATTCTTCAAGTCAAAGCTCCCACCCTTGAGATGACTCAAGCAACGCTCACGCTTCCAGTTATGCTGGGCTTGAAACAAACATTCCAACACTGACTTATCTTCCAGCTGTGGGCATTTTGATGAGCGGATTGCCTCCATGGCCTCGTCTCCATACAACCATGTAGCTTCAGACTCATTGCCAAACTCAAGGAGGCTATAGGTGACGCAACCACCACCACTCCTCATAACAAATTTGGGCAGGGGTTCCACTTGATATTGTATAGCAAAAGAAATCATATCTTCAATTTGTTTACGGTCAGTCAGGGAAGGTGAAGGCACACCTCTGCACGTCAACCACAGCTCCAGACACCTTGATGGTACAAATTTCATTGGCACAGCTTCAAAGTCAATAATGGCCCCATGCAGTACTTCCTCTCCAGCTGAGTTGAATTGTGTGGGTACAGCCTCAAATGGTTTGCCATCTCTGCTCCATGAATAGCAGAGAAAGAACTCTTCGTGAGTTGGTGTGTACTGTTCCTCCTGGTGCCCTGACCGCAACTCATCCTCTGGAAGAAAACCTAACTTGGATTCTGCTGGCTCAAACGAGTGGGTACTATCGGGTGACATGCTGCCCAGCTTGACTGTGAATTCTCCAGAAAAGAAGGCCGATCTCACATCATCCATGGGATTGTTTGGTACAATCTTATAAGCTGGGGCGTGCTCCCAGTAGTACATTGACTTTGCAAATTTGTCAGGCGTGTCGTGATCTTCCATATACTTCTGAATGAATTGCTCTCGTTCAGCAAAGGTAACCTTGGAGAGACAAATCTTCATCCGTTCAATTACATCTGCCTCCCCAGAGTCTATGAGCCCCTTGGGCAAAAGACGAGGTCTCTGCCAACAATGGGGTAGTCAACTCCGAATAATGCAGGAAGAATATCAGATGTGAGCTTCTTGTAATCCCTCACTCCAACTTTACCCTCGAGAGAGAGTGAGTCATTTGTATATTTGACTCCCAATGCAATAAAGTCAGTATCAGTAGATATTGCTGCATCTATCACTCCCTGCACCTGTAGAGACTTAATCTGTGAATCAGTTTCAAATGGAGAGCCTGCCAACTTGATATTATTCTTCCGAGCACCACGGATGATTTCGTATGAGATATCCTTTCGAGGGTAGAGCAAATCCTTCCGGGCTTCTTGGACTTCTTGAACTGTGTGCATGTCAGGATGGCTGTACATATTCAACAGGCCTCGACTCATTCTCCTGCTGCTTCAGCGGATTGCGCTGGCCATCAAAAACGAGAATGGTGTGGAATTTGTTCTTGCTGAGCAGCTTTATTCTCTTCAAAAAATAATCCAACACAGCAGTCACTGGAACCATGGGAATCGCATGATATTGCGATGAGACTATGCTGTCTAGACGCGGATTGCTCAGGGCAGCTCTCTCCCACACAGAGACATCTATGGCGATGACAGGCCAATAGTCTTTGTCTTCATCGAGGTCACTAATGATTTTGAGCCGTAGTGCCGCTAGTGTTGTAGAGAAATGGCACAGCTGGCTAAACCAATAAGTGGCTTTTTTGATGCCCATTGCGATTAACAATATTGAATGATGCGCTGGATGTGGCACCACTATTGCTGCAGAGCTGGAAGTGTGAAGGCGGGGGAGGATAGGAGGCAGTTGGTGGTGAGACGGGATGGGGAGATGATGCGAGATGTGATTTTGTGGCTGACGCGCGACGGCTATTTTTTGAATTGTGAGCCAGAAGCCCGTCTGTGCATGGCTTATGATTAACGAATAAAATAGCATTCTGCAATTGCCTCTCAAATATTACAAGTTGCCAACGTACTAAACTCAACCTTGGTTGCTCCTATTGCAAAAGAAATGCCTATTTCATGACATGATGATGTAGTAAGGTCAACCATGTGCCCATACCTACAAATACCACTGATAGTGCCTGCATTGACGGTACAGCGTCCCTCACCACCACCACCAGGCCCAGCGGATACATAGATAACAGGGTGCTGTGGGAGTGAGAGGCGTTTCACGGTCTTACTTTCGGTGTAAGATTCGTGTAATTTGGTTTTGTAATCGTGTCGAGTCAAAATAAATTACAAAGCCAAATTTTTCGTTACAAGAAAAAATGGGGTGGAGATTCTCATCCTATTATTTTTTGTAAAAATCACAGATTTCCTCGGGTGCGCCTTTGGCTTGTCCTGGCATTGCACTATGTTGGTGATATTTCTATTGAATGCACCAAAAGTGCTGCATTCTACTGATAATGTAAACGTGTAAATAGTACAAACAAATTTATCAATTCTTGCTAAATTTGCACTATGTAACGTATTATCAGAGCTTGGACTCTATCAAATCCAAGCGGGGAAATCCTAGACTTTCCTAAAAAGTCAAGCTCCCAAGAATGCTTGTACAAATCTCGCCACATTTCTTTTGTGGGTGTGCAGAGCTATTGCGAGCTACGCTCGCCAAAGAGATTTGAATGTACAGTATACAAAAGACTGTGCATCAAATTGAAATATCACCAATGCCAGGTCAAGCAAAGCAAGAAAAGAAAAGAAAAGAAAAGAAAAAATTCTTTCAACTTTGCATGTAGATTTAGGTTTGAGGGCTAATCCTCGTCCTCAAGCTCATCCATGGTGAGATCTACTCGTCCTTGGACAGAAACAGGGTTATTAAGACCTGTAGCCGCAGTGGCAAAAGCCCGCCATACATTTGTGAAGCTCGGACATCACGTCGGCGTGCTGAGCTGTTATAATAGCAGTATTGCGTAAGTAAATCTCAAAACAGTCACTTAACCATCTCAAGCGTAGCTTGATGAAAGGACCATCCTTTCCAGCCTCCTGCAAAAGTACACAAGCAAATACCTGAATAGAATGGGTAGAAATGAGCTGCAGTTCAGCCTCTGAAATGTTGGGTTGGACCATCTGCATAACGGTACGAAAGTAGGCTGTTACGTCAGTACCCGTGAGAAAATAAACCTTGCCATCTTTGGCTTTGTATACGCAGAGTGGATCCTCGGGCTCAGTGTACACCAACGTTTGGGCACGGGCCAAAATGTTCAAACCCATTTCAACTGGGCAGTACTCAGGATAGTCAGGGATCCTGTTGAACTTGATCAATTGATTGTTCATGCGATTTTTTTGTACATCATATAGCGTACCAATCGCCATGCAAAGTGAACGACAGCGCAGAGGCTCGGAAACGCGAGCCTCTTCTCCATCAAATAAAATGAAATTTCGTACTGTGAAGCATCGTACGATTGTTGTACCATCTGGTTTCACATAATACTTCATAACCGTCTTTGAAACCATGGCAAATTCCTGCTGGCGAAAGCCGCCGTGAGAACCAAGAGTTGTAAATTCATAGACACAAGCTTCAAAGCCCAGCGGATCATTCTGTTTGGCCAGCTCATGCATCTTGGCCATCATTTTGTGATTGAGAGGAGAGCGTCGAGCCGGTTCGTCCTCAAATTGAAGTTGTGCCTTTAATAAGGTCGAGGCATCGGACTCATCATTTGGGTCCCATGGCTTTCGATAATAACTGACGCGATAGTGTTTGTTAACAATGCTCAGGTACCCTTTGATGGTACCAACAACAATCTTTGCTGCCTCTTGATTATCTTTCACTGGATTTTGGATGGTAAAAGCATCCAAAAGGAAGATGGTATACCGCCCCAGGATGTCATTTGTGACCATGTAGTTATTGGTCAAATATTTATCCCAGAGGTTGTATTCCTCTAAGAATCCGAAGAAATGAAGGAGTCGAGAGCATCCGGTTTTAGCTTTCTTACGGTCAATGGATCCGGCAATTCTTTCTTGGACACTACGTCCCAGATCATCGTACGAAGGGTGTCTGATGGCTAAAATTGTCGGCAACAAACAAGAGAAGGATGATCCAAGAGCAATTGTGAGTAATCATAATTGCCATCGTCGTCCTCAAGACAAGAAATATCATCAGCAATCTTATTCAATTCAGTCAAAAGCCATTCAGCTTGAATCCCAAGATTGGTACCCATGAGTAATCCAATCAAAAGACGTGCAAGTGCCCGCCCAATGAGGCTGGACTTGCATTTAACATTCACCCATGAGCAGGCTGAAGTATTATCACACCAGTTGAGGAGGACTGGGTGATGATCAAGACAGATGCCATCAACATGGCATGCGTAGATTGTAGCCGCAAGGTTTATGATCACGCAAATGAATTCCAAGACGTTGATCGAGACATAGTCACCTCCTTGATTATTTGGGAGATAGGCCCTCCTCACGACATCAGCAGGGTATTCAAGATGCCACCAAAATTGTAGGTCAGTGCTCCAGCCACCGCCAGCTCTCTTACATGAGTCCGCACCAGCTTCAAACTCATAGTCGCGGGGCACAAGATGTGCAATGGGTGTCTCGAGGCGGATGGATGTATCTGCAATGATACGTCATATGATGCTGATCTCTTCGATAAGTGTCTCAGGCATACGATACCTGTTCTCAGCAGAATGTGTGAGTTGAGCCACCTTATGCATTGCAAATTTAATCTCACGTTGATCTTCTTCCTCACTTGCTTTCATCTTGATTTGTCGGAGCATGGCATGAAAGCGGCGAGATGTAGCCGCCAAAAAGAACTCGTTTTTGTGTAGGGCATATGCCACAGAAGCATACAAATGTGGCATCAAGTGGTAGATAGGGCGGTAGACTTGGCCAATTCTGCCACGCTTGCCAACCAATTGTTCCAACTCTTTGACATAGAAAGATCTACGACCAGGGTGCCATGTATTCGTCATCAAGTCAGCAACTTCTTTGCGGAACTCGTGGTAACGCCCACAGTCATGGTACGGGTATTGAAAAGTATACCCAAAAGTACCAGCTCGTAAGCAATAACAAGTTGGCACCACTTGTCGATGGCCACTGCACACTGTCTCAATTTCTCACATGGGAGGCCCATCACGGTAAAAATGCCTTCCAAAGCCGAAGCCAAAGTCTGGGGCATACGACGGTGTATATCAGCCATCAAATTATCATCGACATAAATGTGGTGGGGCGTAGGCTGCTCAGTACCATCCTCATTTATAATACCTCTATTCTGAGAGCATGGGCGAGCTTGAACGAAAGTGACGCCCTCTGTTGATGGTATGTTCCATTGAAGCATATCAAGCATAGCCTTGTGCTTTTTAATCAGTGTAAAGTCGACCTGCATCAGCTGAGGTACGTACTCTATAGTAGATGCATACTCAGCATTCATACCCGACAAAGATTGGGCCTCCGTGGGTTCAAGCCAATCATTCTTCACCATAACAAATAAAACGTTTTCAAAAGATGCTTCTGCCTTGTAGCATTTTTTATTTGTTGGTCTGATACATTTGAAAAGCTGTGCCTTTGTAGGCGGGGGTACCGCGTACTGGGGCAACTTACCTGTATCATTTTTTCTCACACGGGGTAGCTTGAAATCGTCAGCTCCAAGGGGTGCTGGCTTTAAACCTTTTGAAAGTGCATCCTCAAGAGGAAATGCCAAAGGAGAAGATTTTGACTCAGAAGATGACTGAGGGAGATGGTTGGAAGGAGATGCTGGTACTGGAGCTGCTGCAGTCGTGATATTGAGAGTAGTAGTCATGGTAGGTGTAGGTATCGTTGGGGGAGTAGTAGTAGATGTAATTGCAGACTTTTTCTCAATTACATTTTTATGAAAGATCCTATTAGCAGCCAAGGCAGCAACATCACCAGGATCTTCGGAACCTGATACCACAAAAATACAAGAGAAAAATGAGCCTGAGATATGTAGAAGTAGCCAGTACCGAGCAATCTCACAGGCAGCCACGACGAAACAAACATTTCCGCGAAGGCCAGTACAAAGCAGAGCCCAAATCCAATCTAGTTCTCACCAACAGGACGGCCACTCTCATCTCCCAACAAATACTTCTTGTTGTTGGGCAAAAAGCGTACTGTCTTCGCGTGGAAGAGCACAGAGCACAGAATCGCGGTTGGCATCCATATGCTTGATCTGGAGTTCACGGTGCTCAGCTGGCATCTTGTGCACATTCATGTGCTTCTTGCCGCAGTCCACTCCACAAGCCTGCCCAATAACGTTGAAAGGTTGACAGTAGATGTCAAATAGAGCAGGTGCCAAAGCCTTGGTGAAACCTGGCTTCACCACCAAGTCGCCCATCTTCTTGCTCTTGGCGGTATTGTACGACTTGGTCTGCTGCCAAGCACTAACATTGGCAGCGCTACCCCAGCCAGTACCCCAGCCAGTACCCCCCTGGTTGTTCCAACCCTGAGTGGCAGAAGAAGCGGAGGCAGAATTTCCAGCAGCATGGGGAGAAGGGGTAACCAAGCCTTGACGGCCACCTGCAGTCCTGGCAGGAGTAGTTGGACCAGTAGCAGTAGCAGGGGTCACCTTAGGCTTCTTTGTTGGACGAGAAGTGAGCAAGAGGATAGGTTCCTCACAAGGTAGATCTCGGCCTACCCACTTCTTGATTTCCTTGAGGTCATCGACGATGGCTGTAGTAGCAATCTCAAAAAGCTTCTTCTTGAGGTTCGTAGGCGTGTTATCTGCAATGGCAGCATGATTCTTGAAGTCCTCAACAGCCTCACAGATTTTGCAACAGAATTGGTCAAAGCGCACCAGCACAAAGAAAACAAACTTGCGCTGCTGCTCCAAGTCGTTCTTATCACAGAACCAATCAAAAGTATCAGATTCAATCAGTAGGTCGAGGAAGGCCTCGGCAAACAAGACCACAAATGACTTGGACGCGGGAACGATCACCACAAACAGAGCCTGCCCTGCTGAAATGATGTTGGCAAACATGTTCTTGAGCTGCTCATATCCCATACCCTCGATACTCAGGGCAATATAATCACGCTTCTGAGAGCTACCACTTTGGTCAATAGAATCGTTGAAGGATTGGGTACCTTGTTCTTCATTAAGAGCCGAGATGAGACCCAGAAGGTGGGGCAAAAAGCAAGCAGCGTTGACCTGGTTGACTTTTTTGAGGTCCAGATTTGTGATCAGCTCCTGGGAAAAGTTGCCTCCAACAATGGCGCTAGCCAAATTGATGTCATGGTTCTTCATCTTTCGATATGTGGCATGAATATTATTTGGAGGACGATTGACGTTATTGGAATCCAAGATACGTTTTAATCCTCGAGCCCTCTCCTCCTTGGTCGTAGCCTTGCCGCACTTTGAGTACGCCTTGGACGGGGTAGGCAGAGTAAGGGAGGCGATCTCACCTGTCTTGGGGTCAATTCCGCCAGCGATGAAAAATCCCAGTGTAGAGATTTCTCCGTCACGTAGCTTTCCTACCTCCTTCCTATCCTCCTTAGATGCCAAAGCCTTGAGCAGGTGTAGTGGCGAGATCCTCGTAAGGTCCCAAGCGAAGTCGGCGAGCCTGCACTACATCAGGATGAGTAGTGGTTGTCAGGGACCTAACTTCAAGCTCAGGCATACCGGCATGAATATCCAACTGAGGAAAGTCGGTACCAAAGCACGTCGCCAATGTAGTGTTTGATGCAGCAGCACGTTGGTAGACTGCAGCAATCTCCCTCTGATGCTCAATAGCTGCCACGGCAGCCTTCACCCAATCCCGTGCAGCGATACCATACTCTCGTCCGATGGAGACTTGGATGCCAGAGTCAGCTGCAGGGCCTTCAATCCATTTCTTGCCATAGCCAGCAAGGATGGCCATTGGCAATGCAAACATGGTAACATCCGTACCCGCCATCGCCCCAGACAGGATAGGTGTAGGTACGGCCGCACCAAAGATGGCATCAGCTGAGACTTCAGCACGAGGGGCCAAACCGACAAAGTGCTTGAGGATGGAGGGAGGTAGATGTGCAACCAAGAGTTCATCATTGCTAATGTTGACTATGCCCTCGGTGATGGTACCTGCGTCTTCTTTGATCTAAGGAGCTGCAGCCATGCGGACGAAGCCATTTGTATCGATGACGATGAGGGTAGCCACGTTGGTACTCTCCATCATAAGCTTTTTCACAGATTTTGCAACCTTGCTAAAAGCACGAATGGGAAAGGACGTAGAATCGGCTGGGAGGCGATTCAACAAAGGGGTAGCGAAGGTATTTGTAGAAGTCAGCATGATGCTGTAAGATAGAGAGTAAAATCAATGAAGACGACGTGAGGTCAAGTATCAACCAAGAGAGAAATTGGACTTCAAGAGAAGACCAAAAAGAGAAATAAAGAAAAGGATAAAAATATCCAACGGCTACAACGGTCTCGACGCTACAACGCCCTGATGGCCTACAGCCATTTACTGCTACAACGGTCTCGACGCTACAACGCCCTGATGGCCTACAGCCATTTACCGCTACAACGGTCTTGGCGCTACAACGCCCTGTTTCAACCACAGGGGATTTTTTGGGGCCGACACGCTCCCTAGAAAAATGCTCGCGGGCATTATCACCATCAAAGATGGGCATAGAGCAAACATACTACAAAATCTCTGACGGTTACAATCCAGAACTAATAGAATGGGCAGTAGTTGGTATCAATGAAGACAGGGCTCCATTGACAGACAGTCACAATCTTCAAATCAAGACAGAGGTCTAAAACCAACAACCAACCTCTCGCCAAGTCCTGCCAAAAGTTTTATTCATGACTGAAATAGTACCACCAAAAGATCCCCAGGATACCGCTAGCACAATAGTGATAACAACCACAATAAATCCAAAGAAGAAGGCGGAAAAAAAGGGGCTCCTAACAAAGTCTGAATCGAAAAGAACGTTATGCTTGAATGGGTCGCTGGATGATCCGAATTCGAAGCGTTGATAGGTAAGGTATCCTATACAAAATGCCGCGAGAGTAAACGTAGTGGCCGATAAGAGCACCCCGCCGTCAATAAAAGGGACGCCCAAGCCCATCCAAGTACAATCATGCAATGCAGAAATGGACGATCGACAAAAGAAACAAGGAAAGTTGGCCGCCACAGGCGCCAAAGTAAGGGTAACAACGTCCGGTATCTCAGACCAAAAAAACCACGAGGCTCACAAATGGATACCAACGTCAAATCTCGGCTCCTACCAATGATCAACAAAACTTCCATCGCAATCCGTAAACATATGAACAACCGCCCGAGCCAAAGCAATGGACTCATACCTCAAGTATAACCGAAATAATTCCGCGGTAATATCTTTCATAGATGCAACACAAATTTTTTTTCTCCGTAACTCGTTATCAAGTACCACGGGGCATGACTCTCCTGGCCATTGAAATGCAAAAAGGCACCTCCCTCACTCCGTACAGTGCGGCACAGACTCAGCAAGTGAAGTCAGACGGCAACGCTCCTGCAATATGTGGAAGGATACCTCTCACACGCCAAGGAACAAGCAAAGCTCAAACCGCCACAATCGCCAAAGCGCAACAAAAGGAAAATCACCGCCCGTCCGCCACACATTGGATAACGTACCAATAGGTTGGGAGACGTCGAACAGAAAGGTAGAATCAAAACGATGGTTTACTTTTTGGAGAGATGAAGGGAAGCAAGGCAAATCACTTTTGATTTGGAGCTTTCAGAAAAAAAGTGAATCATTTGCTCTCAGAGCAAAACTCTTGCTTTCATGCGATATCGGTATCTCATGTCATCTCCGAGCCAATATTTTGGCCAGCGCAGATTCTTCACGTAGGAAATCCCTACTGGATCTTTTAGTGTCGCAAGTCTGTACGTCATTACGCACGCAAGAAGATCTCTGATGTTTTGGTTATTGGCATTCCATGCCAATTGCTTAGAGGTCTTTGCTTTTGACCTTTATGCTGCAGCAAGCCTCTCGGCTTCCTACAATATTCTTGTAATCTGGTATCGCTAGAGATCGCGTGTCATTTGAGCGATTATAAATATCGCTATTACAAAAGGTCAGCTTGTTCCCAGGGAACGTTAGTGTATGTGCGTATGTCCGCCGCTGTCACATCGATTTCCAGGAAAATATACGCGGCCTTCTCCGGAAAACTTGTCAGCAACGGTTTCGGTATCTGGCTGCGAGCCGGCTGTATCTCAATTGAGATAGGCATCCATTACAAAG
>JALLOX010000676.1:0-10467 GCA_036939695.1 Thalassiosira ordinaria | reverse complement strand
CATGAATGTGATGTATGCTTTTGATAATAATTGCAAGTAACTCAAGCAAGCAGAATTCACAGGGCGCCTTCCTGCAGTCGTTTCAAAGAAAGAATCGAGAATCACCTCTTACTAGCATTAGCCAAGAAAATACATCATCCCTCATCAGTAGTTTTGCATAGGCGATGATGATCCATCAATCAGGCGAGATCTGATCTGTCATCTTTTCAAGAGCAAGAAGCGGCGGCTACAGGGAAGAACCTCACATAGCACACAACATTAGACATACCCCAACAATCATCCTCAGCAGCATCTTCACTCAGAATATTGCAATCCAAAACGAACTTGCCATCGATCTCTCACCTTTGACACTTCTCCTTCTTTAACAGTCTCCATCTGAGGAACACAAAACTATGATGTAATGATCCATAAGAAGTGACTGTTATTATGAAGAGCCCGAACCTCTAACGGTTATCCAAAAAAGTTGAGCCCCGCAGTGATGTCGAACACTCAACATCACCCTCCTCGAGATTGAGATGTGAGATGTGTTCGTTGAAAAACACATTGTTTTGCAAAAATGGCATCAATGTCGGCGGTACTTTTTCGTCGAAGCCTCATCGGACTTTTCATGGCCGTTTGATCACATATCAATGGTAGGATTCCCACGATAGCAATTATTCAAAGAATTCCTCTGTATAATGGTACATTTTGAATTGCGGTTAACGTCTCTTCTTTCGCCCGTTTCTCCTTTGAACTGTAGCGGCTTCTTTGCAAAAAATTACGTCTGTTGCTCCCCCCGTTGAGAAATTTTTTGAACATATCTCGTGTATCTTTGTTTTTGGCGCGCCTGGCCGTTCGGCAACTCCTTGGAATTTGGCGCGCCAGTTGCTGCCAGTTGACATCTTGCGAAGCCCCCGGCTCACACAGCAGTTGCACGGCAGAAGCATGCCACAAAATCATTCTCTCCTCATTCACTCATTCAGAGTTCTTGAGTGTCATTAGATTGGCCCGATCAGCCCGGCTTGGCTCTTCCTCTTCATCTTTGTTGATTAGCCAACGCCAACAAAGAATGCTTTGAAAAGTAATCATTGGATTCATTATTCTTTCCATCACTGACACAAATCAATCACAATCATTGCCATCCTCAACGATTTGGTGTCAAGATCAAGATTCTTCCTTGCAAAAAGAGATCATCTCCTGCGCCGATACCATTGGATATCTTGGACAACTTCTCTCATAATTAGTCTCGGGCAACAAACTGCCCAAGCTCTCTAATAAGATGATGAACAACAACCCTTCCAAAGCCATGATCCTTCGACTCTCAACCATCGCGGGCAAATCCTCCCGTTGTTGTCCCGCCAACAACACCTCCAGACAACTCCTCCTCCAACAACAAATACGTACCATCTCCAGCATCGACGAACCACACCTCCACCGTTCCCACTCCCATCGCGCCGTCAAGAACAAGAACGGACGCACTCATTCTTCCCAACCAGTCTCCTCCACCAACAACTCTTCCTCCTCCGAGTTTCGCTCCTGGCAAGCTGCACACAATGTCGACATTCAACGTGTCACACAAACGGCCATGATACATGAATTGACGCAGCAGCAGACACGGAGTATTGAGAAGGTGGTTCCGTGGTTTTTGAATACGATGCCCGCGCCGTACTTTCGTCAGGTGCCCGAGAGCTTTCGGTTGGATCATATCAAGGCGATTTCGGCGATTAAGGATGCGAATATGGATATGCATATGAATTTGAAGACGCATTTGCCTGATGGACGGCAGGTTAGTATTGTTTTCTTTTGCAATTCCTGTTTGTATTGAAGTCTATTCTTCATTTGATTTTCTCATCTTATGAATTGTTCCTTTCCTGTTGTATCAGGTACTAACATTCATCCGCCCCGGAACCATGCCCGGCCTTCTTCTCAGCATGATCAAAGAACTCCCGTACAATCAACGTTCCGAAGAATACATGCCTCTATCTCGGGTACAAATTTACAGTGCTGAGGATGATTCCATGTCGTTGAATCTCTTTGTTTATGGAGAGGAGGCAAAACAGTTGACTGAGGCAGATGTGACCATGACAGGTGAGCAAAGTGATGTGTGATAAATCGGTTCTTATTGATTGTGAATTGAACTTGTTTAGTGAATAATATGTATCATGTGACATGTGAGCATCTTACCGATATCAATATCCTTGCTTGAACTCTACTTTTGGTAGGATCACACATTCTGGAATATGCACAGCAACTATTGGACGGGACACTGCCACCCGAAGATGAGTATGGAAGACCCAATCCCAAACCCAACCAAATATTCTCACGGGAACGTTTGATTCAGCATATGGAGAAATGCTCNTGGAAGACCCAATCCCAAACCCAACCAAATATTCTCACGGGAACGTTTGATTCAGCATATGGAGAAATGCTCCGAGTCTTACATTATTCGAAGTGATCCGAGGAGATTCCTTTCACAGTTTGAGTTATTTGAGAAGGTGTCGGGCAGTGATAGCGTTTCAGTGTCTATTGAGGTGAGAGACTGATGCTTTGGGATGCATATTCATTTCAACTGATGGCAATACACCACTCAACATGTTGTTCCAACTGTTTTGCAATGCAGGATTCCTTCCTTGACGAAAACAATGAAGAACACTATTGGGTTGGTGAGACACTGAACAGAGTACTTAACCGCGCTGAACTTTGAACATTTGCACTAACAGCATCTCTTGCTCTTCAGATATTGCTCTTGCAAACACTCTTCCCCACTTTGCACTCGAGCAAACCACTCAGCTTCTGTATCTTCACAGCTTTGACGTCTTGCGTGCTCATCTCGATAATGTTCACGATGGAGAGAATGGTACTATCACACTCTTGCGTATGTTGGTCACGCCAGTACACGGTGCAAGGGGAGATGAACCCACTTTCAATTTGCTCAAGCAGGAGCTCAAGCGTAGCAAGTGGCTCACCCCATCTACTATGGAGTTGGTGTACGAGAAGCAACCATGGCTAGGAGTACGTAGGGGAGAGATCATCACGGCAATGTGTACCATTATGCATCCCATCATGTCGAAACAAAATGCTATTGCCTTTTCCAAGGGTAACATCCTTGAGACTGTTACGAAGGATCGGTATGTTAATCATGCAGCGGCAATTGCTGATTTGTTCTTGGATAGGTTCAATCCGAAGGATCCCTTGAGTGACCAAGACTTGGAGCAACGCTCCCAGGATTTGAAGGCCGTTATCGACAATGAGGTTGAAGATACTCCGGCCCAGGAGTTATTCAACAAAATGATTGGTGAGATTGATTGTATAATGTTTCACCTCAATAGCAATGCTTTAGCCCATGCTCACCCTGCTGTTCTTTTAGACATTGTCAAACACACACTCAAGACCAACATCTACATGAACAACCGTTATGCATTGGGACTTCGCCTTGATCCAAAAATCATGGCAGCGGATGGAGAGCCAGCCCGTGAAACGCCCTTCGGCGTGATCTTTGCCCATGGCAGACGTTTCGATGGCTATCATGTCCGATTCCGTGATATTGCTCGTGGAGGAATGCGTCTTGTCACACCTGCATCACCTGAACAATTTGCCTTGGAATCGGCTCATCAATATGATGAAGTGTATGGATTAGCGTATGCACAGCAACTGAAGAACAAGGACATCCCAGAGGGAGGATCGAAGGCAGTAGTGTTGATTGATACAGTAGGAATGTCAAGTAAAGGGAAGGACTTTGTTATGAGAAAATCCGTCAAAGCATTCACAGACACTATCTTGGACTTGGTGGTGGACACTCCGGAGACAAGGGAAGAAATTGTGGACTTTGTTGGAAAGAAAGAGGTTCTATACCTTGGTCCTGATGAGCAGGTAAGTAGTGTTACACTTCAGTTGTGGCGAGATGGCTCTGCCAACTTGATCCTAACTTGCTTCTCTTCACCTCCAATACATAGGTCATCCCTCAAGATATTGACTGGGTCATCAAGAGGGCAGCACAGCGTGGTTATGATACTCCTGCTGCTTTCATGTCCAGCAAGCCTCGTGCAGGCATCAACCACAAGGAATACGGAGTGACATCTGAAGGTGTCAACGTCTATCTGGATGTCGCACTGCGCCATGTGTTGAAAATTGATCCGAAACAAGAACCCTTTACAGTCAAAATAACAGGAGGGCCCGATGGAGATGTAGCAGGAAATGAACTCAAGATCCTGTCCCGTGAGTATGGTGAGAATGCGAAGGTAGTTGGAATTGCGGATGGAACGGGCTGTGCTGAAGATCCAAATGGCCTTGATTGGGATGAGCTACTTCGTCTAGTCCACAATAATCTGCCCATTGATCAATTCGACCCATCGAAGCTTGGAGAAAATGGAGCTGTGTATAAGGTTGACACTGAAGAGGGTGTCAAGGCCAGGAATAGCATGCACAACCGTGTTCAGGCAGATGCTTTTGTGCCTGCTGGCGGACGGCCAAATACCATTAATGTTCAGAACTACAAGCACTTTTTGAATACTGACGGTACGCCATCTGCACCACTCATTGTGGAGGGAGCAAACCTTTTTGTCACAGATGAGGCTCGCCAGTTGCTGTTTGATGAAGCTGGGGTTATCATTGTGAAGGATTCCTCTGCAAACAAGGCAGGTGTTATAACCTCATCGTATGAAATCTGTGCGGCAATGCTTCTCAGCGAGGAACAATTTTTCGAAAACAAACCACAAATTGTGAGTGAGGTTCTTGACAAACTACACGAGTACGCAAGGATGGAGGCGGAGCTATTGTTCCGGGAATTTGAGAACTATGGAGGCAGCCTTCCGCAACTTTCCAAGGTGGTCAGCGGTGCTGTGAACGCAGCAACTGATGCTCTTGGTGTGGCCCTGGAGACGTTTTCTGAGGAGGATAAGGAGAAACTTTTGCCTCTCTTCCGCGCCCATTTGCCCAAGACAATGGCGGATCTAGCATTCGAACATGTTCACCAGCGTGTCCCAGCTCAATACATAACCAATGCGATTGCATCTTGCCTGGCATCTAAACTCGTCTATAAGGAAGGGACCAAGTTTGTTGAGACTTTGCCAGAGGAAAAACTTGCTGATGTAGCATTGAGGTACTTGGAGGCGGAGCATGAGATTGCATTGTTGAAGGATGCTTTGGAAGGCACAGAAATGCCAGAAAAAGAAAAGGAATCCATCCTCAAACTGTTGGACGCTGGAGGAGCTCGCACCGCTCTTCGTATATTTTAGGGGTTTCATTGTATAAACAGATCGGTGTAAGATAGAGACAGAATAGGACCATGTAGCAATGTTAAGGATGCAAGCAATAACTTCCAATTGACAAAACCGTATTGAACTATCTAGACTTTTGCCGTTAGTAGCCGAGCAGTGAAAGCTGTAGTCACACATCCAGAGAATTGGTGCATAATGGGATTCTTTCACCCATGGTTCAATCTCAACAAAAGATAGCAAGGCACTTTTCTAGATCATTAAATTGAACATCAATACTATCAAAGATATTATTGTACCCAGACCTGACATCTGTTCTTTCTTGGCGTGGTTGCATAGATTTGTGTCACAGCAGTAAGAAGTGCGGTTGAAGATCGGCGGAGGCAGCCCTCCGAGCAGTTTTGCTTCCACCTCTCCATCACCCCCAAACACTCGCTCCTTGTCTTCTACTTCGGTAGGGCATCTGCTTGCACATTTTCGATAAATACATTGCGCAAGCTTCCTATCCCACACATCGCGCCCAAAATACGTTGTCCCTTCGATTGTCCCACAGTCTGATCGAGATGTTGCATTGATAACTTCCTTTATGCAAACTTGGCTACCTATGACGAATGGTCGTGAATCCAAAGCAGTAGTTAACAATGAGTTGATTGGTTGTGAATCCAAAGCAGCAGCACTTACCTTGAGGACAAATTATTTTTCCTTCTTTTTGTGATTGAAGAGCAGAACTGGCGTAGCACTGGAGCGCATCTTGGGGGTATCTCTCCTCAATTTCATTAGCTAGAATGACGTGCGCCATACACGATGCAACAACAACGAATAGAACTGCCTTCATTGTAGCGTGGCAAAACATTATTGTAGCGTGGCAAGGCAGTTGGCGGATAAAAAGTGACTGGTGACTGGGAATGGAAGCAAACGAGTAGCGTGCTTCGAAAGTCAGCATCGAAACAAAAAAATGAACGATAGTTATAAAAACGTGCTACTATGTTAACAGTGTATTACCCCTAGAGAAACTCAGCGAATATGAATTGCAATCTGCATGTATCTCAAGGGCGATATACAAAACGCTTTTAGTCACCGAGTATAAGCATGAAAGCCCAACCACAATCTTGATCTAATCAAATGTTTGAGACCGCAAACTCAGCAGTCTTGTCCCCATACAGGCTTGCTAGGACATGCGCAATCGATATATCTTCATTTCCTTCATTACCGCACTGTTCTGTAGGTGTTGAAGTGAGATCGATTACCTTTGAATCGGTGCCACTGCTTTGAATACATGGATTAGATTCTTTGCCATGAGATAGAGCTGCAGTTGGTTTGCACCCTGTCTTCTGCCTTTTGTTGTTCACTTGGCCCTGCGGTTGATTTTGTCGGTACCTTTTCTGCTTTTCATTACCAGCCAGCTGTTCTTTCCTTGTTGAATGTACAATAGGCATCTTTGCACACATCTCCTCAAGGCTCGTATTGGCAATTGGCCTTTTCGCCGGCAACTGTGGGGACACAATCTTCTTGTTCTGCGTCATCTCCAAGTCTTGGGCAAAGATCTTGCGGTTGAATGACGGATATTGGGGTGGTAGTAGGTTGTTGTTCTGAAGAGGGATAAATTTGATAGAATTTTCTGGAGCTTGGACTTGGGATCCTTTGGCACACACGTTCATATTGTTCTAAGGTTAATGGAGAAAAAAAAACGGAGAAAGGTGAGGTAAGATCTATGATACCTGCACAAATAGCGGATAAATCAAGAATCTTCAAGGCATTTTCTCACCTTCATATTCTCAAACCTCTTCGCATGATGGGGCATAGGAGAGAGAAGAGTCTTGACACGATCGAGCCAGGTTCCACATGCACTACTGAACTGTTGTTTTGCAATGTCGATTGCGCGTAGAAAGGCCTCTTCGTTCTTTTTCACAACCTTTGCAGCAAGAAATGCAGATAACAAATTATTAACATCTAAATCCAAATCAATGTGATCCTGTGTATATAACTTGATGCACAGTGCTCACCTTCATGGTCACTCTCTCTTGGGCACTGACATACTCTAGCTTCTTCACCCGGTCATCAGCTTGAACCTTTTCAATGAGCATTGCTTTGCGCAGATCAATTGCCTTTTCGAGTTCCTCCAGAGATGGCGCAAAGGGATGATGCGGAAGTTTGTCAATGTCACCTTTCTCAAAAGAGTACATGAATGCCAGAATGTACTGTTTGCTCATTTCGTTATACTCTGCCAACTCACGATTTGCCTTTATAGTGAGCCTGGCAATCTCTTGGTCTTGGCGGTCCAGGATTCTGGTGACATTTAGCTGCCGAGCCTTAGCCTTCATGAGCTCAACTTCATTTTCGGCCACTCTACTCTTCAGAGCAATAATAGCAGCTCTATCCTCGATGACTCTTCTCAATACTGAGAGAGGTGGGACCAACATTGATACCTTAGTTGTTTGAAAAAGCCTAAGATTATGTAACTTGGTTAATATCATTTGCTTACCAATATCTGCATCAATAGTCGAGCACACTTGTATCTGACGAGACTGCTGGTCATCAGTTGAAGGATTACTACTTCCACCATAAGATACTACACCTGGACTTTCAGGCGGAGATTGTGCCCAACCATCTTTCTTGGGTACTGTTTTCACTGCATAAAAAGACTGGTTGCATGGAATCATGTTCATGTTCTAAAAAGGTGATCCAAAACAAAAAAATCGTGGATGCAAGGAGAATGGTATTCTATTCAAGCTGTTAATGTTATTTGCTTGGGAAAGGTTTGCTGAATGTCAAGTTCTATTTCTTGAGAGGAATGGTGCTCATTACTCTTATTCACTTTTATCGATAGTGGTCTCACAATATTATGGCAAGGATGCATTCTTTTTTTCTGGGATTGATTTTTTTCTGTGATTAAATCGCAACGAGTGCTCTGATTAGATTTGTGAGAGGTGTCAAGAAGTTCCTCGATTGAGTACAGCGTGGTAGAAAGATTAGGTCGCGTGTCGTGTAGGTAATCCCAGATAGACTGAGATAGATCGATGTTCCGGAACTGCTACCTCTAGACACGAACGCTCCCTGTCAAATTTGCATCACCCATGTCAGATCTATCGGCTCTCCAATCGGGGAGATTTGCAGAGAAGTGAAGCGTGAAGCTGAATGTATGTACGATTGTTGACAAATCCAATTGCAGATCATTTATGATGTAGGGCAGATGTCACCCACCCTGGAAGTTATTTGGTACAACTAATAGTATACTCGATTGGGTTTGGTGAGAGAAGGTGTTGCTTAGTGTGAACGAGGGAAGATGATCCATGAACTCAAGGAAGACCTTACTTTTAGTCTTTGTTTGGCAAATCCCTTGCTCCATATGGTTGCAAACGTTGTGGTTTGCTCCGAAGGAGCAGAGGAGATGAAGGGATATTGAGATGGAGTTCTGATTTCAACTAATGTGCAAACTGATCAAATCTTCAAATGTAGATAGCTGGAGGACTCATGGTATGTATGATGTATATTTTCCAATACAAGCTGTTTATTTTGCTGTTAAGGTAATTTGGTAATTTATCTTATCAATGAAGTAGTGTAATTTTTTGGCATCGATTATGAACTAAGTATTCATTTGCTATGCAATCTTGCGTTAAATTCGAACATAAAGACTCAGTGCTGCATTATCAATGTAAGACGTAACCCTACTGCAACCAGAAGAAGCATTCTCATTGGAGGCACTTCCACTGTACAAGTATTTACCATTCGAGCATCCTCTTCATTTTACAATGTGTGTTGATTGTGCCATCACCATCCACTGTGGCCCAAGCCATCCGCTTCTTTAGGCAATGTCCAATGGCTTGATCTTTGTGTTCAGCTGCATCTCCTTTTTTTATTCACCTTGGCCAAGGATGAAGCATTGACGAAGCAAAGAGAGTGGTTCATTTCCAACAAAGAGGAGGTATTAGCGTACGAAGACCTCTTCCCAGCTAACCACAATGTGAACTGTTGCCTTGAATGACACACCATACAAAAATGTATGTGGGTGTGCCATCTGAACATACAACAATGAGCGGATTCAGTTATGGTGAAAGTAGTTCTGATCCTATTTTAGTGATGGCGATTGATGGTTGATGAAGATGTGATTGGCTAATAAGTTGCTCCTTGGCATGTGCAATTTTCAAGGGATATTTCGAATGGAACCACCACTGTAATGCAAAATTGTTTTGGCAGATATTAAGAGCTCGTTTGCCAAAGACTTGGGGGTGGGGATTTAACCATATACTTAGAGTAAAGGTTCCAATGCCAAACACATGTGCACATAATATCTTGCATACCTTTTGTCTTGAGGCCGAAGCGCCTGGTTTGAGATCTGTCTGTTACATGGAGGCTAGGCTGTTGTGAGGAGCAAAGATGTAGCTAAGGTGCCTCCACAATTTTGTACTCTACAATTAAGGATCTGATGGTGCCTAGAGGAGATAAGGCTGGTTGCTATGTAAGATACCAGCACATTTGTGGTGTGATCCAGCAATTGTAGCTTGGAAAATTTGAAATTATCAAATTTAAATGTGGTTCCCAAGTTTGAGGAAGAGCTTCAGATATCAACTATTGCAAATCCCCGCCCAAATTGAAGGTGATAGCCTCTGCCTGAGCCTGAGACTTTGATCCTGAGAGGTATGTAGACGCCTTTGACAACCGGTATATTCTGAATGTATGCATTGTTAAAGTAGTCCCTTTGGATAGTATTGATTAAATTATTATAGTAGAAGAGTACCCATAAAGAGTGCTTCATATGATAATTTGCGTGAAAATGATGACAACACATGTGATATTTTGTGCCGCCGCACAACGCCTCCAAACGGTCTGGATCGTTAGAAAGAATTTTATATTTTCTTATACAGTTCTTATACTAAAAATGACAGGCAATAATCAGCACTTTGAGGTTTATGGTCAATGCCAACAAGCAATGGGCTCTCCAATTAGAAATATCTAAGGCAATCTAACTAGAGACTAAAATATGAACTAGGATACATAGTTTTACGCCAATCCAGAAATGGCCAGTCTAAGAAGTATACCAACATTGGCAAAGTCTGAGTATCTATCCCGAGTATGGTAGAGATATTAGCTTTGAGTATGTTAGATGTTATCAATGTTATTAACGCCATTTCGAAACCGAGTCCAACTTTGAACTTGGTTTACAAACCGAGTTCAAAATTGCACTTGGTTTTACTGAAGCGGTATATCAATGTGACGCGGCCTTGTCGTAGCCCAATGGGCAACACCATTGAATTCGCCGCCCTCAAAAACCTACTAT
>JALLOX010000675.1:0-10220 GCA_036939695.1 Thalassiosira ordinaria | reverse complement strand
TGCAGACCCAACAACAGCAGCCATGCAAGGCATCGGAGCTTATGGATGCCATCCCCATCCTGCACAATCTAGGACACATCTACTACCGCGCTCAGAACTACAAGCTGGCAATGAGCATGTACACCAAGGCTCTCGATGCCGCGCAGCAGCCGGGACGCAAGAATCTACCCGCTTCCGCCAGCGCTCTCAACTGCCTCGGTGTAGTCTTCTTCTACATGTCGGGGAACTCTGACGAGAATGCCAAGAAGGCGCTAGAGATGTTAACCACTGGTCTGAACATTCGCAAGAGTCTCTCCAATGGTACCTCTACAAACAAAGAGGCGCGACGAGAAATTGCCACGACCATGAACAACATTGGACGAGTTCATTACATGCTTGGGGATCACATGGCGGCATTGCGAACTTATGTCAAGGCATATGAGTTGAGGAAGGAGCTTTTGCCGGCGAATCACTTGGATTTGGCTGCCAGTGCTTACAATTTGGGACAGACTCATCACCAGTTGGGCGATTTGGACGATGGTAAGTTCATTATCTTGTATGTTGATGTGACTTGAACCAACAACCTTCACTGACCAACCCTTTGCACTTTCTCCAACTATCTACTTTGCAGCCATGACTTTGTACACTGAGTTCTATGAAATAGTGTCCAAGTACCTTGGCCCATGCCACCGAGATGTGGCCATCATCCTCAAATGCATGGCTCAGGTCCACCATGACAAATCACAATACGATGACGCTGCAAAGCTTTACTACAAAAGTTTGACAACAACCAAGGCGGCACTTGGAGAGCTCCATCCCGAGGTTGCATCCACCCTTAACAAAATTGGCAACATGTATTACGAGAACTCCAATTTCGATGCCGCTATCAAAGTCTACGAAGAGGGACTTGCGGTCGAGAGAGCAGTCTTGCAGAGTGATCACCAGAATATCGTGGTAACTTTGACAAACATTGCCCAAAGTCATAAGCACCGGGGCAACCATGCAGCCGCTCTCAAGCGATACACTGAGGCATACAACTCGGACATGCCCATCCCAAGGTTGCCGTTACGCTTAGCAATGTGGCGCAGGTGTCCTGTGTCCTGCCGTCTTGGGCATTTTGTTAGAGCTCTGGATGCCTACCAGCAGGTGTTGCAAATACGGCGTGATGCCCATGGAGACAACCACGTTGATGTCGCGGCTACATTGAACTCCATTGGACTAGTTCTCTTTAGGCAGGGGTATCACGATTTAGCCATCGAATCATTCGAAGAGAGCTTACGTGTCAGACGGCTGTGTCTTGGGGATCAACATCGTGACGTGGCTGTTGTATTGTACAACATTGCCACCACGCACCTCGAGAAGGGTGACGAGGATAAGGCCATGGCGTGCTACGCTGAAACGTTACGTGTTGAGCGCTCAACATTGGGTAATGATCACCGCGACTTAGTCGTGACATTGCAGCACATTGGCCAAGTATTTAGACAACGGGGCGAGCTCGACATAGCGCTCGAATACTTTTCAGAAGTGGTCCGCATTGAACGACTTCATCNCGTCCTTTTGTTCAACATTGGCCAGCTACACGTACTAGGGGGCGATGATGCCACGGCGACTAATTACTTCATGTACGCTCTGGACATTATCAATCAGCGCAGTACCACCTCAAGTAGTTCTTCATCAAGTCCCATCATTCCTCCTCCGACGACGACAACTTGCGAGGCCGTAGAGATGGATGCTGTCCCCATTCTTCATAATCTGGGACATATCTACTACCGCGCCCAGAACTACAATTTGGCAATGAGCATGTACACCAAGGCTCTCGATATTGCCCAGCAGCCGACGCATAATGATCTCAAGGCCGCAGCAAGCACTCTCAACTGCCTTGGCGTGCTCTTTTTTCACATGTCCGGCACCTCCGATGAGAATGCCACCAAGGCACTTGACATGCTAACTACAAGCCTCAACATTCGCAAGAGCCTCATGGCATTCCATGACAAGACTTCTTCTTCGCCCATGGACAAGGAGTCGCGACGAGAACTTGCCACGACAATGAACAATGTCGGACGCGTGCACTACATGCTCGGAGATCACATGTCTGCATTGGAAACGTATGTTGACGCTTACAGTCTTCGGAAAGAGCTGCTGCCTACGAATCACTTGGATTTGGCTGCCAGTGCTTATAATTTGGGACAGACTCATCACCAGTTGGGCAATTTTGAAGAAGGTGAGAATAGCTTCTGCATAGGATGTGTCATATTGAATATTATGCAATTTTTGTATCATTTATTTTGATCAAACACTTTCACTGACACATCTTGTGCACCTTTTCTTTGTCACATAGCCATGGAACTGTACGCTGAGTTCTATGACGTTGTCACCGACTGCCTAGGACCATCCCACCGCGATGTGGCCATCATCCTTAAATGCATGGCTCAGGTTCATCATGACAAATCACAATACGACGAAGCTGCCAAACTATACTACAAAAGTTTAACAATTACCAAGGCAGCTCTTGGTGATCTCCATCCAGAGGTTGCTTCTACGTTGAACAAAATTGGCAACATGTATTACGAGAACTCGAATTTCGATGCCGCTATCAAGGTCTATGAAGAGGGACTTGCGGTCGAGAGAGCAGTCTTGCAGAGTGATCACCAGAATATCGTGGTAACTTTGACAAACATTGCGCAGAGTTACAAGCATCATGGTAACCATGCCAAGGCGCTCGAGATGTACACCGAGGCGTACAACTTGCAACGGACTTTGTTCAGCCCTACCCATCCCAAGGTGGCTGCAACGCTTAGCAATGTGGCCCAGGCAACCGCCCGCCTTGGACACTTTACCAAAGCGTTGGATACTTACCAGCAGGTGCTGCAAATGCGACGCGATGCCCTAGGCGATGACCACATTGATGTAGCGGCCACTTTGAACTCCATCGGATTGGTATTGTTCCGACAGGGCTATCACGAGATGGCAATCGAATCATTTGAGGAGAGCTTGCGAATCCGACGACTATGTCTTGGCAACCAGCACCGTGATGTTGCTGTAGTATTGTACAACATTGCAACCACGCATCTTGAACAGGGCGATGAGGATAAGGCCATGTCATACTATGCCGAGACTATTCGCGTCGAACGCTTGACATTAGGCAAGGACCACCGTGATTTGGTCATGACGTTGCAGCATGTAGGTCAAGTATTCCGTCAACGTGGCGAGCTCGACACGGCACTGGAATACTTTGCGGAGGTGCTGCGGATCGAGAGGCTTCACCATGGCAACAAAAGCTCCACGGTTGCAAAGTTACTGAACAAGATGGGGAACATCTACCTCCAAAAGGCGGATGTACCAAAAATGATGGAATGTTTTGCTGAAGCGACAAGAATTTTTGAATTAGTGTCCAATGTGCCTGCTTCAACAGATGGAGATAGGAGTCAGGGAGCAAATCACAATGGAGAGTTGAAGATCGCCGGGTACAATTTTTACAGTTTGTCCGTTTTTCATCCGGAGTGTGCAGCAGCTGCCTAGGCGCCAAATTAGATATATGAAAGTGTGCAGCACTGCTTAGGCAAATTCATTTAGGTTTGATATGTAAATATTTAAGATTCACCCAATAAGTAGATGAATAGGCATGTTAGATATAATTAAAAAATGCGCTCTTCATTGTGGGCCTTCTGCTCACCTTTGCTCACACTCCATACTCACTCCAAGTACATCGTGACCCAGACATCAGCTCACAAAGTATTGACTATTATCCAGTTTGTAATAGAGTGTAAAATATGCTGTTTTTCATGATCTATTTTCCATCGAATGTCAGGTTTGGATCAAGTGAATCCAAGTTACAGATGCCAACCTGGACGGTTTTTCTCAGAAGCATGATATATTTGCCAGAACACCACCTACCAATTCCTTAGGAAGCAGGAGATGTGGCAATTGTGTGAGATGTTGAATGTGGCGACTAGGAATCACGTTGATTAGTGAATTGAGCTACAGAATATGGTTTACATCCATGGGTTTCTTTTAGCATAAGATGGGAATGTGGGATAACATTGCTAATTTTGATCTCAGTAGGTCTCAGCTCATCTCTTGGTCTTAGTGCCTTGAGAGAATAAAAAATGGAAAGAACTTTACATGAGTACTAAAATTGATGACTACACATAAAGCAAGACATGATCTCGAATCTAATATCTCCAAATGATTTTTTAAATCTGAAAGAAACAGCAAAATAGCATGTCTCCGATATTGATTAAGGTAGCCTCTGATCTGGGTGCGACTGAGTAATCATGAGTACTCAAAGTGATAACTCAATGGTATCAAAGTGACATTGGCAGGATGGACATCAAAAAATAATGTGCGGAAAAACATTGGCCGCCGGAGTGCGCCGGACAAAGCGGAGTGCAATACCTCCGTACAGAATGTTCATTTTTCCATCCGGCCTTCCACCACGAGCAAAGTACATAACAAGGAACAGATACAAGCTGGAAACGTGTGTAGGGTACACAAGATGATGCAGACAAACCCAAATGAGGATGTGAAGTGGGAATGAATCAACTCCGTGTGTACCTCTGGTGTGGGATAACACAGAGGGGCAATCATAAAAACCATTCATCAAAAATCTCCGCCAGCTATCTCATTGGCTATTGAAGAGAGAGACAAATCTAAGTTGTGTGTTTCAGAGAGAAAGTTTTGAAGTCTAATTGCTAAGTATGGGAGACCAAAGATTGCCTCTTCCGTATACTGAGTACAACATTTTTTTTCAGATTGAACGAGAGCTTGTTTTGCAAATGCTAGGGGTGGTTCCAGTTCTGAAGGCAGAAGAGGTATTCGATACTTGTGATAAAAACTATGAAGGGCCAGAACTACCAGCAAGATATGCAGGCATATTGCTACCCTCAGACTGGTACATTCCTGGCAAGGGTCTCCGAAGGAGAAGGCGGCACAGGGCTACCCACAGGAAGATAAGGTAAGTTAAAGTTTGCCATGACAATGATTGACACGTCAAAGTCTGCTCTAACATTTCATGCTCTAATTTTATTATGTGCAATGCCTATAGCTTCACTGATCTGTCAAAGAATATCGCATCTTCGTGGTATGAGATCGATGAAGAAACGAAGTTATTCTGCGCCAAACTATCAGATATTGGAAAGAAGAAGTACAAATTGGACATGCAGAAACACAAGAACAGCTTGAGAACAAATGACACTGAAACAAAGATCGAGAAGAAAGCTACAGCTATCATATCAAACAAAAATTATGAAAATGATCTTCTCATCAAGGAGGAAAGCAGTTACAGTTTTGATACTCATTCAAGTCTCACTACAAGCCAACCATCATCTGCGAAAGTGGATGCTAGATGGGCCAATCAAACTCCTTCCACCTCCAAGAAGAACAGATTGGACATTCGCTCAGATTTCATTGCTAGCCATAAAGTGCTTGTGAAAGACGATTCTGAACTGTCCAAGCAAACTCCTTCCGCCCATATCAGCCCTATTTGTGGATTATGCGCCACCGACAAAGAAGCCACCACTTGCACCACTCTAAGTCAGAAGCGGCCAAGGTGCTCTGTGGTTGTAGACCTAAGTGATGATGAAATTCTTGACATGTACATGAAGTCTGATTGATACAAATGAAAGTTTCTGATCAATTATTTTCAGAGTGTGACAAGCATCAATAAAATAATGGGTATCAGATGGGTATCGTAAGTAACATGTTATGTTCACTATTCCTGTGTCAGTGAAAACAATTCTCTCATTGTCATCTCATATGAACCTTACAGTAATGATGGGTTTATCTGATGATGCAAAATCAATCGAGCAAACTCTTGAATCACATGCATGAAGCGTGGTCCTGCACACATGATTCTGCCGCAGTAAGTTTACTTTCTTGCTCGGTAATGGAATTTAATTGCGTAATAGGTAACATTCAAGCTCGAGTGACCCCCTGCATAGAGTCATAGAGAGATGGGGCCAGCCACGTCCAAGGGGAACATAACTATGTTACGTCTTTTAACCAATAACAACCTAATATGTA
The DNA here is from genome assembly GCA_036939695.1 of Thalassiosira ordinaria. Classification (NCBI taxonomy): domain Eukaryota; phylum Bacillariophyta; class Thalassiosirophyceae; order Thalassiosirales; family Thalassiosiraceae; genus Thalassiosira; species Thalassiosira ordinaria. Next base: position 4,220 of record JALLOX010000675.1, on the reverse strand, counting down.
CATATCACACTACCTAAACCACCAAAACTCACTCCGTCTGTACACCAATCAATTACCAAAAAGTATAAACAAAACATCAAAGATCCATAAAGCTATGGCTTTCCAAATAGGTTTGAAGCCTCTCTGCCACCAAAGGGATGCTACCGAGCTGTACGCCTGGCAAAAATGACAGAAGGATGTTCGCATCTTGGGCAGGAGGGCTTGATTCATTGATAGGTGGCATCAAAGACGTTGACGCCTCAGATTTTGCATGTTTTTCAGCACGTCTGCTAAATCGGAAGGCCCTTCTTACAGAATGAAATCGTGATAACCTTTTATTGCGACGAGGCGCTGATGACAAATCAGCGTTGGTCGCTGCTCCATTGACTTGGGCACCTGCCAATATGATATCATGTTCTGTTGCAGCTCTTGAGGTTTTGCCAAGCTTTTCACCTGCCAGAAGAAACTGTTTTTCCAGAACAGATTCATGAGGGGCGTCAGCTTTTGGAAACACAAGTTCAGCCACCTTCATTCCATCTAGCGAATTAGGACCAGATTGTAGCCCAACCACTGGCGCTAATGCGTCATAGGCAGCAGCAAATCCAGAACGAATCCCAGCAAGGATGTCATCCCTATCCTGTGACAGCGTAGATAGCTCAGGGACATCAGCTGGAACAGTGATGGGTAGAAGATGTGCACGTGCCCAGTTCTCACGATCAAGGTCTGCAGGCTCAACAGATGAGGCGCCATCTGGAGCTGCGTACAAAACTTTGGCTGGCGGAATAGGAATGGGCTCTGTAGAATTCAGACCATGATCACAAATTAGCACGTCTTCAGCATAGAGGTATTGTTGACCTCCCTTTTCAAAGAATTCTGCCACGGTGTTGACACCATTTGACCTGAAGTATAATGGGGCCACAGCGCGTTCATAAAGAGTAGGCTTTGTTTTGGGTTCAAATCCTGCTGGTCGTGAACGGAGGGCAACTACATGGGTAGCTCCCTCCGCAACCGCAGATCGAAATGGAACTGGCTCGTAACAAAAAGCTGGAAAGATGGTGGTGAGGAGATGACGGTGGGATAGAGAGGCTTGTAACGTGCAGGTAGAGCCCAGATGGATCAACTTACCATCAAAACAAAGATGCGGGGTTGGTTCATTCTTGTCACTTGGCAAATCCATTCGAAAAGGCGAACCAGCAGCTCCTGGCACTGTCATACTGGCCCCCAAACAAGCCCACAAACCACGACGGTAACCATTTTCATCGGCCTCCGCAGACTCCACCTCAGGGTACAACTCTTTTGAGTCTACTGATGAATCTCCAGTATCTTGACAAGCAGCTGGGTTCGCAAATTGGTCCCTGAAGTGACCTTCTTTCGAACCAAAGCAGATTGATTTCAACTTTCCTGACTCCAACTCAACAGCCGAGCTTACAATTCGCAATGGCTGCACAGCATCATTGTGTGAAAATGCTTCCAAGTCTAGCGGCCTCAATCCACGCTCGGGACACATGATGCTGTCCAAGACAAAGGATATGTTGAGCCCTCCTGCACGAGTAGGGGGTAGGGATTCAACAGAAGACGTTGTGTTGCCCATCCCAGCTGTAGGGTTTCTGAACCTTTCAATCAGGTTGGCATTCAGCCTTTTTCCCAGAGGCCCCTTCATCACGTAAAACATGTTCCTGAATATGTCACCGATGATCTTGGTTTTGCTCACGAACAAATCCTTGCCCGCTGGAATAACATCAGTATAGACATCCAGGTAGAGCTGGCGAGAGACAAAGTAACTCCCGATGATGCTCCCAGCGGAACTTCCATAGATGGAATCAAAGCAGTTTGAGAGACCTAGACAGGCAATGGCTGCAGCCATGCCTCCGCTAACAGCCCCACGCATACCCCCACCTTCGATAGACAGCGCAAGGATTGCGGTATCATTCACATCACGAGACATGGGAGTAGACTGAGAATGATAGCGTTGATGCAGGAGGTTGAGAACATCATGTGAAAAGAGCTGTTCTGCTGCTTGGTCCCTGGATGCGTCTTCTTGGGTGAGAAAAGGGCTGTCTTCTGCAAGAACATTACCAATCAATTGCCATTCCTCAGCATTTGGCTCATCGCATTCATCCAGTCTGTCCAGTGGGCAGTTTGATCCAATCATGGACTCTTCAAATTCTGGGTTGAGCTCATTGGTCATCAAGAGCAATTCAATCTCATCGTCCGAGCTGGTCTGGACTGAATCAGTCTCAAACTTATAGGAAGTCTCATTCTTTTTTGACGACAAGAGAGACGGGGGAGGCGAATACTTCAACTCTATGTCACGCAACTCTACACCCTTGTCAAGGATTGCCTCGTGAAGTTCATTGATATTGGAGACAACAACTTGATTCTTTTTCTTCCTTTTGCCAATGCCAATTGGTATTGGTATGCTTGGCATTTCAAATGATGCATCCTCCGCCGCCATATCCTCCACGGCATCTAGTTCATCAATCGATGCCAAATCCTCCACATTTCTCTCCAGTTCAACAGGTGGGAAAAGGGCCTTGGAAAGCGACTTCCTCTTCCACCCCCCAAAGATTCTAGGCCGAATGGGTCTATTACTCTCAATGATATTCAATAGATCATCATCAAAGTCTTTGTAATTGAGCTGAAAGTTTCCCTCTCGCCGAAAGAGTTTCCTTCGATGCTGTGTTATCAAACGCTGCCGATTGTTACGGTTTCGCCGGTAGGACGGAGATGTAAAGAGTGACGACGTAAAGGCTGGCGATCGTCCCGATAAATCAAATTCTTCCTCTTCGGGTGCTGTTGTAGCTTGATCATAGTGATACAGCTCAAGATCCGTTTCAGTGTCCATAGCTGTGGCATGCCTCCGAAAGAGGCGCCTTCCCGGTAACGAGAGCGCATCGGCACTACTGTGGAAATGTTGTTGATGAGCAGAATACAGTGAAGCAACCAGGGCAACCAACAATAATGATCTGGGTGTCAGACCATGATGTGAGCGGTTGTACCTGCCCGGAACTTTGCTGAGCTCGTGAGCGAGAACCTTACCGTTACCAACCAGCATGATGTTTGTTGGGATATAATGCTCAAACTACGAAGTGTTGCTACAATCGAATGAATTATCTTTATAGACAATCGATTACAATGCAATGCACAGAGGAGGGGGGCGTTAGCAAAGGGCTCCTGGTTGCTTCTGATAACACACTCAGATTGAACAAACGAACAATGGGGCCAATTGATCCACAACAGATGGTATTCATCAAGACCAATAATGCTATAGCAAAATTCCATTAGCCCTGTCGATATCCTCTCTAGATAGGTCTCATCTTCCTCTTTAGAGAGGGGAAGATTGCCCTTCCAGCGTAGCGCATGCAGGCGGCCAAACCACCACAAGCCGTGGCGTGTGCAACCTGCCGCCCGAAGGTCATCCTTTTCACGTGCCGCTCCGATCTCCACCAATGCGCCGCGCTGCATGCCACCCTCGCGACATTCAAAAGATGCACCGGGTAGGTGCCGACGACCCAAACTCACCTGTGGCAAGGAATTAACTTTTGATCTGTAGGAGTAGGTAGATTCAGACCGTTGATTTGATGGAATCGTTTGAATCGATGGCCAGCTCTGGCCAATGCTTTGTGATTCCTTCGAGCCTCTCGCTCCGAATCGATCGAAGATGAAGAGAGACGAAGAGTTTCGATTCATCCATCGGCACTTTCACTTTTATTTGTTGGTTCTTATTCACCTTTTTTAGCAGTAATCAAATATTTACTTAGTAATAGACTTACACAATCATAGCAAAGTATCCTAAGAATACTAATATAAGTAGCAGGAGTATTATTATTCAATTCATACATTACCTTATTTATCCATTTGAATAGATCTATCTAAAACGCACATAACACGTGTTATTTTGGAGTGTTATGCACTACCGTTTTTATTGATATACTTTGACATTAACTAAATTTCCCCGACGTTTATTCTACCTGTAAAATGGCGTTTCGAAAGGGTAAATTTATCCCGAGGGGTCAATAAATTCTTACTGTAGTGTATTACCCTTCCTGACTCAGAACCGTTTTTATTCCACTTCTCTTGGCGATGCTTACGCATGGGTTCCCGGAAGTAGCTCATCGCCAAGTTCTGAAAAAATATTATGTTCTCAGTGGACACAAAATGAGGTCTGCATGAACACAATAACGGATATCCATAGTGAGTTTTTGAAGGGGCTCTGGGCTGATAAAGCAGACTAGTCTGCT
>JALLOX010000674.1:0-10211 GCA_036939695.1 Thalassiosira ordinaria | reverse complement strand
ATAAAAAAGACTGAAATAGACATATGATGACACCCCCGATTCATGCTTCTGTCATATGATGACGTCATAGTGACGTGGCAAGACGGGGGTCGGGGTATCCAGGGGGTGAAATCATTTTTTATGCATCATGTCAAAAATTCCAATAAGGACCGCCCCCTGAACTTCATAATAATTTTCATTCTACACTGCCATAAACATTGCCATTGTTCCGCCAGCCACTGCCATTCAATTGGTTCAACGTAAGTCTCGCTGGCGACGAAACAGAAGCAGCTCTCTGCGAGCAGCGAGGATCAAGTGTTCACAACATGATGTTTCATTTTTGATAGGATTGAATTGAGTAGGTGGGTCATCCGTCATCGCGCAGCAGAGAGGTGGTACTGTGTCATAGTTTTCACTGTTATTTGACACTGGACACTGGCCCCTTCTGTTAGTAATAACATCCAGCACTTTCTCTAGAGAAGGTAAGATTGATGCGTGGGTCGACATAGTATTATTTTCCATTTCAGACTTTTGTTCATGTGTCATGCGTGCTACCAATGTTCACATAAAAAGTCATTTCATTTACATTGATCCTAATATTTGTTCACTCTTATTTTCATTCTGTATTTGCAGCAGGGATACACAAGGTGGGGTCCGCTGTCAGGGGGGCATCAAAGACTCTCACGTAATTTATTCTCAATTAGATCATCTTAGTGATCTTTCATGAGTTTGATGAGATGTGATATTTTCCCCATCCTATTTATATTTATCCTGTCCATTGGTGCTGATTCTATACTGATTCCAATTGCTCTTCTATTTCAACCTTGTATTCTTTTGCAATAAAATTCCTCATTCCCAATCCAGAATTTTTTGGGACTTTTGTAATCCTAAAAAATCGAGTAGAGCATCTGCTCCATTTATCCTCCTGCAACTGGAACTTAATGGTAAGACCTGTGCAGCGGGGCATTGTTGCATAATATATTCATATGGTGGATATTCATTTCTACCAGTACCAATTTTACATTTGTGCTTAATAGTTTTTTCTTTCTTTGTTCATCCCATGTAGGACATTTGACAACACAGCTGATCCATTGTTGATGTAAGGAAATTTTGCAACCATTGTATTATTATCAAAGATATCTTAATGGAATAATGGGGAAGTTGACAGGACCATCAAATAAGCCCTCTGAGCCGGGACCAAATAATGACAAGCCCAGTGGGAAAAACGGCAACATAAATAGAGATGAAGCTGCTGCAACTGAGTCTGCAGAGTCTACTGATACTCCGCAGTCAAATGGTAAAGTCTCAGAAAATGGCAGCAGCTCAAATCGCAATGATGACCTGAGAATTTCCTTGAACAGCAGACGAAACGCCCAGAACTCAAACAATCGGCGAAGCCTTAACAAAAACTCTGAATTCTCCAACTCCATGATCAGGGCAGTCAACAATGCTGCTGAAACCGCCAGACTTGTTCTTGATAATGCTTCTGCCTGTGATATTGTTGCCGACGATAGCAGAAGTGTATCCAGCCACGGATCACGTCAATCATTTGGTTCTTCCAATAGCATCCACTCGTATACTTCTCGTAGATCATCAAAGCCAGGGAGCGTGAATGGAATGTCACTGGGTGCAGATATCGATGATGATGCAGAAATCACTGAAATGCTATCACAAGGAGATGATATCGGAAACACAGGCAACGACATTGAAGATCCTGATTCAGAAGAATCCAATACGCTGTTGTATTCAGAAACTTCTTGCACAGGGCCTCCACCCTTCAGCCCTCCCCCGAACGCATTCCAAAATCTTCCCATGACACGAGGCTTTACCCCAACCCACAAGACGTCTGGGGGTCGCACAGTTGGCGAGATTTCTTCCAATGATGACTTACTGGCTGATGGCAAGGTGTACGAGGTGACCAATCACTTTGATGCAGCGGCCGCTATCTCTGCAGCATTGGCGGGCTCACACTTTGCTCAGGCTTCTGGTAGCTTTGGCGAGATGCAAAAAAATCACGGCTCTCCCGGGTCTGACTACTTTCCTGCTAGCAAGAGGAGATCCACGAAGGGGGAGGAGGGTGGAACATTCAAATTGACGAGTCCAGTGAGGAGGGCAAACTCTGGCGGAACCATGGAGGAGATCTATTCGCTCCTTGTGAGGACAAATTCGGAAGAAAATACCAATCAAATCAATAATAGCTATCGTCCCCGCCGCAGATCGGGGAGCGCTCTGGAGAGCTTGAAAAAAGGTTCGAGCGAAGAGCAGGATGATAATCCACGTCGAAGATCAGCTGGCCTTCCGACGCCAGAAGAAGCACAGGCAGAGATGCTTACAAACAGAACTTCTTTTGTGAGTGTGGACGATTTGTCCTTTGGGAGCAATGATGAACAGATCAAAATGTTGATGGGGAAGCTGAAAGAAAGTAGGAAGCCGGACAGCATTGATGTGAAAGACGGGAACCAGATAAATAGCAACAATGAAAAGAATGACCAGACATGCGAGAAGGGAGAGGAAGCTGTCAATCAGGCCAAAAAATCATCCCTAAATAGAAAGGAAGAAACAGATGAGAGGAGTAACCTGGTCAAGGTTACTGGAAACATGATCAAAGTAAAATCAGACGACAGTGCCTCTCAGTGCAGCAGCAGTGGTTATGAGAACGAATCTAATACAAGCTCAGTTGCCTATGGGTCGAACACGTCTGACATTTCTCCAATTTCCATGTCTACAGGGGACGATAGCATAATCAAACAAAATGGCGGAAACAATTCTGGCAAGATGGGCATGTTGGGAAACTTGGCCAACTCTCGCCGAGCCGCTAACTTAGAGGAGACAAATCATAGCTACGAGGGGGCTGATGACGAGTACTCCACCAACAGTGAGATCTCTGGCGGACGGGGAAAGCAGCATCCTCCGCGTGCACGCCGAGGTGGTGATGGCGATGTCCAGGACAAAAAGGGCAAGTCTGTGACTGTTTGTCCCAAATCTATCCCAGTTGTACCAAAAGGTAATATCCATGGATTGATGTTTGATGGGATGGGCAGTGCAAACCTCCAGATGGACAAATTCAATACAAGTTCCACCGCCAAAGACAATGATTTTGTTGACGCTGCATCTCCTGAGGGAAATCTCCTGCAACTTCCAAAGCAATCACCTGTTGAGCAACACGCATCTCATGCAGCCCCGCCTCATCATGCATCTTTGTTTGACAGCTTTGACAAGAACTGGGAGCAGGCTGTTCACCGGGGCAGTGGCAACAACGCTGAAAAGGTCCTCGCTTTGGGTCCCAAGTGTTTCGCAGCATTTGTGGCTGTGTTTCAAACGGCATGTACTGATGCGGATGGCCATTCCATCTTTGGAAACTCCATATACAATAGCAATGGGGACATCGAGGAAAATTCACATGCCTGGTGGGTTGACGACAATGCGTTGACAAATGTAGGCGATATTGTGCGCCGACAACCTTTGGCCAAGGATGGCAATGTTGGGGCCAGTCTTGCTGCTGTTGCTGGTGTGCAGGAGGACAACGACCAGGGTATCCCAATAGTGGTCGTTCGATCTCTGTGGAGAGCGTGTTGTTTTGAAGTTGACGATGATGGAAATGATGATGATGTTGAAGGCATCCTTGACTCAATTGAACACACACTCACAAACGAACTGTGTTACCTTACAATTAACAAAGCATTGTCAGCTGTCAAGTGCATGCGTTTGTCACTCGATATCTACGCAGAGTATGGGTGGTACATATTGCGCAGGTTTGAGTTGCAGGATCAGGTTGCAGGTTGGCATTCCAAGTTTGCTGATGTGCTTCGCGGGCTGTTGCTGGACGGAAGTCTCAATGATACTGATTGTGAGTATGAGTATATCCAATTGGTGTTGAGATATTATTTGCCTACCAAATGCTGTTTGTGCCTTATTGTTCCATCTTACAATACTATCACTTACACATTCACATTTGCAACATACTTTCAGCAATGATCAAAAGGAGGTATGCTGCACAGTCCTTGCCGCGACACACGGCCATCGGCCTGCTGAGAGTTGATTCCAATGGTCGTTTCCAGAAGGACGTGACCACTGAGGAAAAACAAACAGCAATGTTCAACCGTCTGTTTGATGATCTCCTTTGTGACCAAACATTTATTAAGGCAAGGTCTGAACTACTTGGTAGGGGGATCAACAGACCGAACAGGGATGCAGATGATATGATGCTAAATGAAAACGTTGACGGAGACGGCGCAAACGCTCAAATTGCAGAGATGATTGAACAAGATCGTGACAACGACCACAACATGCTCATTTCTTCCACTGCTCACATGAGAGATATTGAATGGTGCGCTTTGTTTTGCAGTCACGAAGACAAGGGTGTTGATGAAACCTCTTCAGCTGTTCCACAGAATGAAAAGAAAGAGAGCAGCCATCAACATACTTCAACATTCTCCTTTTGCATCGATGCAATGGCCCGGTGGAAGGAGGAGTTGATTTCATCCTACAGCTTATTACTCAATGGTGAAAAATTGACAATCTGCCAGAGCACTTCAGGCGAAGAGCTGAAAGCGTCAGCTTCAACTGATTCAGGAGATAAATCCGAATCACTACTGGCTGCGAAACATCTATCCCAATTGTTGTACCTCCATTCTGACTCTTATGAAAGTGACAACTCACCACCTGGGACAGGAAAGAGCTGCATCCAAGTTGTCAAATCACTCCTCGCGAAGGAAGATGCATGGACGATGAAGGATGACAGCGCCAAGATTTTGCAATCCTCCTCCTCGAAGAAGTGCAAGAAGGACTCATTTTCTTCTCCTAGGCCACCACGGAAGGGGTGGAGGAAACGGGGAGGGGGAGCAGAGAAAAAAGAAGCGTCGACGACTGCTGCCATTTCAACTACTTCGCCACTTGCAAGGATTCTTGAGATTAATACTAACAATCTACGCATGGCCATCAGTATAGGGCGATCACTCCTCAGTCTAGCCGAGTTTTCTCAATACATGATTGAAAAGAACATCTTCCACAAGGAATCAAAGGAGTTGGCAAAGACCTCGGTCATCAAGACTCGCCTCCATGAGATGCAATCCTCCTGTCTGAAGAATGCCATTGAAGTCCTCTCCTCCACGGCCATCACTCTTGGGTACATATTATCCAGCCCACTCGAGAAGCTGGACGAGGATGATTTGGACGAGACTGTCGCCACATCGACTCTAGGACCCACTGCCCTTCTTCGGATGTTCGCGATGACGAGGGAGGCGTCAAAGCCACTCCTTTCACTAGCTGGAATCCTTTCTGCGGACGCGTGGTTCAATTTAGGCAAGCTGATAGGAAAGGAGCCAGGCAAAAAGTCTGACGCCAATGATCTTCATGTGATGCTGTTTAGTTTCGAGCGCGCCCTACTTATACTGAACTCTCCGAAGTCCATCTCATTGAATAAGCCAGCGCTCGACCTGTTATGTGAATCTCTACTGTCCCCCCTTACACAGTACAAATGCTTCCTTCAAGCAAATATCAATCATTCTGTTGGAGTTTTTGCGTATGAGCAGGGGGATAACGAACGTGCAGAAGAGTACCTTGACAAATCTTCTCGATTCAGGCGACAAATGCTCGATGATCTTCGCGGTCAGGTTGGCGAAAATGCTGCCAGTAATGGCAATGATTTGTCCAAGCTCTTCAATGCAGTTGTCGGCGGTATGAAGAGTAACTACTTGGTCTCTCCAGCATCTATGTCAGAAGAAGTGTTTGAGAACATATTCAGGTATTCTATTACTCACACCTGCATTCAACTGCCAATAAGAAAAGCTTTTGCAACGAATGAATTGGAACTGAGTCTTTCTCTGACCTTGGAATATTCAGCACTAACTCAACATGCCGGTCAGAAATATCAAATGGCTCTCTCACTTTTCCAGGAGTCCTTAATTCTTCGCACCATGCATGTTGGAAAGCACTCGCTGGACGTTGCCTCATTGCACTTTAACATGGGTGAGTCCTTCATTTTGTTTGTTGGTCCTCTTTTATTTATTGTACATAGTTTATGTCTTCTTACGTATGAATCTTCCTATGCTGCAGGTGTTGTCTATGATGACCTTGAACAATATGATCAAGCCATTAGCCGTTATCATGAGAGCCTTCGGATACGCCTTGATCATTTCAACAAAGCATCTTCACCCACAGTCATATCTGAATTGGATGACAGCGTCCTATTGACGTAAGTGCTTAAATTGTTAAATACTTTTTCATCCAAGAATTTCACATTGGGAGCAACATTTTTTTTTACCCTTCAATTATGTTATCATTACTCTATAGACTGAAGTGCATGGGACATGTCTACAAGATAATAAATGAGCTGGACAATGCCATCTGCTGCTATGTAAAAGCATTGGAGATGGTCAACAAAAAGTTCCAGACCTATCGAGACCCAGTGGACGAATGGGAAATGATGGGGCTAAGGTTAGGGCTAGCCGTTCCCGTTCCAACTATTATTTTTGATGAGATGAAATCAACATCTGGTAATTCCAGCTGTAAGACTCATTTCCAAATGATGAACAAAAAAGAGCTTTGTCACGTATTTGAACCTAGGCTCACCAAACGCCGCGGCAGAAGCACAGTTTCCAAGCTGAAGAAGGAACTTACCAAAATTCACTCAATGGTTATAGAACTTATTCAGGAAAGGAAGAAAAACACTTGGGACAACGAATCAGGCTCTGCTAGATCCAGGGCAAGCTTATCATTATTGCTTGCGTCTCTCTCTTCAACATTCAAGACTGGAGGTGATGCTTTTGAGAGTGCGTTGATGAGGTCATCTTTTAGTCTAGGCCGGATGAGATTGGAACAGACAAGATATGAGGAAGCTGCGGATCACTTAGAGACTGCACTACGAAGTAAATGGGTTCTTGATCCTGCTTCTTCTTCTGACTCCGACTCTGACTTCAGTCGTAAATCTTTGTCCCGGAAACAACCAAAGAAGTGCATGGATGAAGATGATCCAGAGGAAGGTCAAATCTACTATGCCCTCGGGTAAGCCTGAGTATGTCATTTCTTATGGATCAATTGAGCCCATTTATTAACTTATTGTCCTTCATTTTCCATCCTGGAAAGTATTTGCAATGCTGCGCTAGATGATCATGAACGGGCAGTCCGCTGTTTCCTCACTGCCTTGAGATATCTCCGAAGAAGTCTCCGAAAGGTTGATTCTTTGGAAGTTGCTCGTGTGCTTTTTGATTGTGCCACGAGTTATTATTATATCTGCAACTTCGAACAAGCTGTATCCCTTTTTGGAGAATGCTTGAGAATATTGAGCAGTCATCATGGGTCCCCTTCCAAAAATGATAGTGACGACAAGAAATCTCCTGTCAATGATGATCATATCTCAAAAGGTAACCGGTTCCGACGTGGCATTGTTTTGTACTGCCTAGTTATGGCCCGGGCCGCCATCGAGTTTGACTCCACTGCATCCAATCTACTGCATGAGGCTCAAAACTTGCTTTCAAGCTGCAATGATAAAATCATTCTTGCATACATGGAGTTCATGACTGGCCTCTTTCTACATCATGCTGCATCCCATGTCCCCATTCGTTTACGATCAATTGCGAAGATAACACCAACTGGGCTAAGTTTGATTGATGGCTTAAGCTGGAATGAAATGTGTGAGAGTGCTTTGTCCCTCTTAGAGCAAGTGAAAAATGAGGCTTGGTTTGATCCAATTGAAGGTGTTGAAGATTCAGATGAAGTAAAGCACCTTCCCCTCTCAGGCCACATTTGCTTCAAGGAAGGGCAACTCTATGAGCTTCTTGGCAGAGTAGATCAAGCATTGAACCATTTCGTTGATGCCGCAAATTTCTATAGAATTGCTTGTGGAGATGAAAATATGTATGTCGCATCAGTGCTTCACCATATGGGAATGATTTGCTCACTGAGGACCGAATACCACGCCCTTGGTTATTTCAATGAAGCCCTGTCAATTAGAAAGAATCTTCTGGGAGGAAATGACCACTTGGTTGCAGAAACTCTCTATGCTAGTGCAGTAGTTCTTGCTCGATTGAATCGATATGAAGCTTCCATGGAGAGATATCATGAGGCCTTGCGTATTCAGATGGCTGATAGTCAGGATAGCAATGAAGTTGCCCGAACGCTAGCTGGTAAGAAGTGTTTTTTGGATTGTACCCAGGAGAGATTCTGAGAAGGTTCAAAACTCATTCTATCATACTTTCATTTCTCTTGACGTTCTTTCATATAGGAATGGGGATTTGTCATTACAACCATGCAGCGTATGATCTCTCTTTGACTTGTTTGGAAGGAGCAGTTAAGATCCGGAAATACCGCGTTTCAAGGCTAACTGATTCCGACGAGATTGTTGAGCTCTACGGGGAAGAAGTTGCTTTAGGTGAGATGATTTCATGGTGGAATGAGAATTGAGTTCAATTAATGTCAGTTGATATCTAACTGGTTTGTTCTTATTGACAGGAACTGATTTTTTCAACTTGGGTAATGTGCACATGCAATTAGGAGATTATGCACAAGTAAGCAAAATAATAATCTGACGAATGCTGCATGCGTGTTTGTTGCTCCATACGTCCTAACGTTTACAACATCAATATTGTTTTGACAGGCAATGCAATGCTTCATTCAATCTCGTGACCTGAGATGGAGGCATGTTGGAGGTGGTACAGTGGACAAGATACTTGATAAGTATTTCTCTGAGCGGACTGTTGACGAAGATGAATTACTGGGGCTTGGTACGTCAACATTATACCACTCACTCAGAACTCAGAGTGTGAATTTTCCATCTTATATTGATGTCTTCTTGTCTTCTTGTCCAGCCCATTGCCTCCACAATATTGGGGTAATGTTTGACATAAAAAAGGAATACCAACGATCACTGCCGCACTACGAAGAAGCTCTTGCAATAAAGAACGCTATTGCCGGATTTAGCGAAAGAGACTCAATGTTACTTGTGGATCAAGTCAATCCGGATGAAAACCGGGTCCTTGTTCTTCAATCGCTTCACAAGGACCATGAATTTCCCCGAATCAACAAAGCCACTTTGTCTGCTTCAGTAACACGGCAGAAAATTGCCGCTGCTTATGTCAAGGTGAGCTGAAACAAATAGAAAGAGCTGTCATATTGCCTAAGATCACTCCTTCTCACACAACTTTAATGATTCTGGTTCAACTATTTTCAGCAACGAAAGTATGACCATGCTCTCTTCCACTTCTCTCATGCATTGCGAATACGTAAGTTATCCAAAAACGTCATGTGCAATTCAACATTTTTACGTTTCTCTTATTCTCAACCACTAATGTCTGCTTTTGCTATTTTAGAGAGGCAAGTGCTCGGTAAAGACCATTTTAGGGTAGGCAGCATTTTATCAAACATGGGCAATGCGTTACGTCGGACGTCGTCTCATTCAGAGACGGCTATCATTTGTTACAACGAATCTTTGAGAATATCTCGGCTTCGCTTTGGGCAGAATCACACAACAGTAGCATCAACTATGTTCGATATCGGCAGGTTGTATGATGCCAACAAAAATTTCAGTAAAGCAATGCACTACTACCAACGTGCGTTGTCTGTGTATAAGCAAAAGTATTCCCAACAGCTCAGACAACGCTTGTGCTCAGGTTTGGAAAGACCAAGGGGTTTGATGAATGATGATGAAGAAGGCACTGAAATTCTAAGCACAGGCGACGAAATAAATGTGGCATGTGATGCACCAGCTCCTGAAAAACAGCTCAGAGATCAGTATGCACTTGTTACAGAGGCACTGAAGAAGGCAAAGCATCAAGACATAATAAATCGAGGAGAAAGAATCAGCTGCATCGGAGATTCAGATGACGCTTGGTTGAATTTCGAAACTCTTTTGTTTCGATTTGTTGAAATGCTCTCTACTTATATCATTGATCCTGCTAACACTGTTGTGAAGGATGCAATCGATAGTTCACGCCGCAGAATTGAATCTGCAGCTGCTCATGCGGTTATCACTACTGCAGATGCTCTTGATTATCAATTCTTATTACTCCTGCAAGAGTAGGGCGGTAGAAGATAATTTTTTAGTTTTGATTGTTCCCTCTTCTGGATGTTACCAAGAGATGAATGGTACCGAAGCCTCTAGGTACTCTACTAGTTAAATTTTAAGACAACCCGGCGTCACGAAAAAAGTTATGATTTTCTTAAAGCTAATAGATCCCTTGCGAAATCGTCCCATCGGGACCATCGATTAGACAAAGATGGTCCTTGTGGAATGTCTT
>JALLOX010000673.1:0-10232 GCA_036939695.1 Thalassiosira ordinaria | reverse complement strand
CCTTTCCTCCTGGACACAACCGTGGCAATAAACTCAATGCAATTCAATGCTATTGCTACATATTGTACAATATGATCAAAGCCTTGGGTGTTGGTTGCCAAGTAAGAAGTGTGCATCGTCGAGCATCGTCGTCATCGCATTGGCTGGCTTTGTCATTGTCATTGGAAGTTGCGCTGACTCCGTTTGGAGAGGAGAGGAGGTGGCGGCCGTGGGGACGACGGTGACGGTGACGGACGGACCACGGACGTCCATCGGACGCAAGTTCCGTTTCGACACCTTCTCCCTACATATCACGGAACGCTTTCTCGCAAGACCTTTCAACAAATCAGGAAAATGATGCAATCAACGCACCAATACCAAATACCGTGCGGTGATGTTCTCCAATTTCTCATGCTATTTTAGACCAAACAAAGACACCGCGTCACAGCTATTTTGTCGTATTGATCAAAAAGATTAGTCGTAACGACATTCTGAGGCGGTGATTCTCATGAGGTAGCGTACATATATTCCACGTCAGACATTTGTCAGGGTTCATTGAATATCTTTCTTGGATAAATATCAAGTATATAATTTATCAAATTGTATTATTTCTCCAATATATTGATACAAATGAATATTACATCATTTATTTTATCTCATTTTACTGACTTCTAATTTGATTTGAAAGTTCGGCTTGGACTGATTCTTCGGTTCTGCTGCTGCCGTGTTCGAGATTCTTTTTTGATTCTTCCCGGTTCCGGGGCTGCATCATTGAATTTGAAGGGATTTTACACACAATCATTCACGCACGCACGCACAATCTCATGCTCTTGCTTTTTCTTTGAATCTCCTTTATCTCGAAAACAAAAAAAAGAAACAAAATGGTGATGGCTTTGTTCGGCCGGCCCTCACAATCCCGAGCAATTCCATAACCATACCTAACAAAAATTAATTGCAGTGGTTGGCAGTAATCTTCCTCGCCGCTGAGCGTTGCAACAAAGGAATGCAACAACTGCAACGCATCAGTGATCGTCATTGCTGTCAATGGAGTACCAGAGAGAGAGAGCAAAAGCGATACATTCCCTGAATCTCATAAAAATCAAAACAAAAATACAATGATGAAAATGGTGCCCTCTCCGAACCAACAAATCGGTAGCGCGGGCTCGGATCTCGTTGCCGTTGGCCCAACAAGCCCCGGTCGTAACAAGAGCGGCGGCATCAAAACTTCCAGATCACGAGGATGGCTTGGCGGGTACGGCATCGGCTCGCCAGGATCAACCCCGTCCAGTAGGCGCTGCAGCGGTATCTCCTCTCCGCAGCGCGCCGCAGCCATTGCGGACGATATTCGAAATGACCAGGAGTTATTCTTCGCGGATGACGACGAGCCTCCCGTGCCAATCATGCTGCCTTCATCAGAGGCAGCTGGCCAGAATAACTACCGCCCAGCATTAGATCTCAACAATAGTTACCGCCCAGCATTAGACCCCCGGCCGCGTCGGCTCTCAACGTCAACGATGACAACAACCTCATCGAGCGTTGGACTCGTCCGACGCTCGTCACAACAAAAGATGGAAAATCTGCAACGGGAGGTTGATCGAGCATTAGAATACTTCTCCCAAGAAACCGAGGACGGTCTTGATGATTGCTTCGATGACGATCATTATTTGAATCGTCCTGCGGAGAAGTACCAACGGGTGCCTGACAAGGTTGCGCCTCCGTATGGGAGGAGGCCAAGCAGCTGTAATGGTGGCGATGAGTGTGATAGCTATGGTGCACCGGGCACGGCGGCTACGTCGATGGCTACCTCGGTTGTTACAGATTATGACAATGAATACAGCGATTGTCAGTTTGTCAAGTTCCTTTCTCTCTCGGATCAGTCCTCTCCTGGTGACGCTGAAACCCCAAGAAGCTCAGCTGAGCCTTCGTCAACGGGTCTATCATTAAAGCACAAGACCAAGTCATTACTGACACTTCCAAAAGCGCTCATACCCTCGCAAACCGAGTTGAATTGTGCGGTAGAAGAGGAGGATGCAACGAGTCAGTTTGAGAGCGTGATATCAGAAGAATTGGGTAAAATTTTGTGCCTGTCTGAGGAACGCAATGGCAATCATGCTGTGGATTTCAACTCGAATCCATCTCTCCGGAGTGCTATGGAGCCATTCCTAGCTGTTGCTCGTGAGTTACATTTGTGTGCTTTTGTGCTTCATAGGTCATGGTTGATGAAGCCTTGTTCTCAAATCATAATGAAACATTTCATTTTCAACTCAACAGGGATAAGAAGAGAAGAAGCAAGGCAAGATGTCTTCAACACTCTGGACAAGATCATGATGCCGCAGGAGCCACATGCAGTTGCCACTCGCCGAAACTCAACCTCGTCTGAATACTCCTTTCCTATTGGCAGCTCCTACGGCGTTCCATATCCAATATTACGAAATGAGTCATCCTTCCTGTATGATGTTGATTCCTTCCCTCTTGACAAAGTCCTCGCCGAGACACTGGGCGTAGAAGATCTATCGAAACTTCATCTTGAACATCCACTCAAAAAGGACAAGGGAAGGCTACTGGCCTCTCTTCAGAATAGATCGAAGCGCCGAAAGTTCCATCAATGCTTTGACTCCTTTGTGACGTCGCAAGTTATCCCGCTACTGCATTCTCAGGCCCTGTCCAAGGGTGTCTTCTACACCAACCGACACCAGTTGCAGAAGGGCAAGCCTCAGAGCATCGTCTACCGCTACCAAGCCTTCCCTTCTATCAACATTGTCCGACCTGGAGAGTGCTCCACCGATCCACACTGCGACATGGCTCAGGGTCACTCCATCGGTAACATAAGCTACCACATCCCTCTCACGGCCACCTTTGGCACCAATGCCGTCTACACTGAAAGCCGCCCGGGCCGTGAGGACTGGCACCCATTAGTAACCAAGTCCCCTGGACTTGGCTTCCAGTTTGATGGTGCCCGGTGCCTACATTTCAACCTCAAGAATGAGACAGACATCACAAGGGTGAGCCTAAACTTTAGGATTGCCATTATTCGCGCTCCCGATTACAAGGGTGATGCCATCACGTTCGATATGGATGATCAACTCTGCTGCCCGGAACTATTGAAAGACGACTTTTCGCGTGAGAATCCTGGGTTTTATGATGAAGTTGTGGTGAATGTAGGAGATGTCCCGAGGTCATTCATGCCCGGACCTGTTGCTGTCAAGAGACGTGGGATCTCTGTTGTTGGCTAGAAGATACAAGACTATTGATTGTGCCACCGCGCTATTATTTTATTGGGAGAAAAAATATGCTATTTTGTCTCCTTTGCTATCCCCATTAGATGTCAAAAGGTTGTGCTGCTATTTCTGGTGCTATTATTTCGTCATGTGAATGTACATATTGCTATTTATTTGTGAGAAAGATATTTGCCATAAAGTAACAACCTGTTGTCTGGCCAACTTCCTGCTCATAAGAATGTTATACCTATATCGAATATATTTACAAGTACTTATTTGTGAGGATTTTTCCTCTGTTATCCATATGTAGTTCTTATTTCTCATTATCATTAGTTTCTTCTTTCTTCTGCTGCCTCTGATCATAAGCCCTCAGTAGACGTGCAAATCCCTCCTTCTTACATGCAATAGAAGACTTGCCAGGAAATTGGGATGCAATCTTCTCCCACACAGTTCTCCGTTTAGTCCAATAGGAGGCATCATCTTTTTCATTATGATCTTGTACATCCAAACAATTCAAGTCTATGCAGTATTTGATCATAAGCGAGTCCAGTAAAACTAGCTCATGGGATGACCACGGTGGCTGCTCTTTTTCGGCTTTGGAACATGTTGCATCTTTCTCATTATTCTGGTCCTTATCTTTGGCAAGAATTTTATCATACAGTGTGGTCTTCCTATACTGAACCAAGGACTTGAAATATGAGTAAGCATAGACTTTTACATCATCCACAGTCCATTTTAATTCGGATGCTATTGCATTCCATGCCCCTTCTGAAGAGCCATACCTTTCGAGTGCAGCAATAAAGTCATTGTGTTTCTTTTCATCAGAATGTTCATTATTAGTGTCATCTTGGGGTGGTATTTTTGTTTCTGCAGGTGAAGCATCATTTTTGGTGTCTGTTGTTGGAAGGCTTGTTTCCTTGACAGCATCTGCATTATTCTGAGCAATAGTCCCGACGTCACTCCCTGTCCGCGTAGTAGTATCTTTGTAGTAATTGGGTAAGTCTACATCGAAGCGGATTGTTGAGCGAGTGCATCTAATTTTATTCTGATCGGTTGCACTCGTGCTGTTCGGACGCTTATGCCGCCGTGTCTTTCCCTGCGGACGCCGACTACGCCAGGACTGAGAATCGCCTTCCATCATTATAGAGATGCTTTATTTGATCGTCCAATAAGAGGAGAGAGCTGGAGAAGGGAGCGGCGGTGCGCGTGCTGTGCAGGGATTACCATAGCTCAGGCACGCTTTGGCTTTGGCTTTGGAGTGCCCTGGAAAGACAACGAAGCAAGCCGAAGCGAAGTGGATGAAGCAACGTAGTTTTATATTTTTTAACGAAAATAGAGCTCGTGATATTGGGGATATATATCTAAAACATTGTCGCATTTATGTGCGAGCTCTGATTAGAAAAAGTCGTAGCAGACGATAGATCTCCTACCTTTGCATCACTTTTTCGAGAACAACCTCGCTCAGAACAAACCCTCTAACAAAGATAGGAACCATGTTCGATGGGTCCTTCCGAACAAACAAGCGAGAGATCAACCTCGCCGGTGCCTCCGCCTCCTCCAGATCATCACGCAAGACACACCTGAATGTAGCTCGTCAACAGCGGCTGGCACGAGCACAGGCCAAGGCGAAGCTCAACGGCGCAAAATGTCTCCAAAGGAGTTGGAGAGGCAACCGTGGTCGCAAAAGCGTTGCCATTGCTTTGGATGATGATTTCCAAGCATTAATTCAAGAGCTATCCCGCGATGTTGCACACGGCTCTACTACGCAACTGCTGTCTACTGCTGAGCAACAACAGAAAGTATCCAGAGCAGCCTCCCTGCTGGCTTTTCGGATGAGTCCCGCGCTGCTTCCCTTTTTTGCATCTCGTCATATTGTCGTTGCTGCATCTGACAAAAAGAAGTGGGGGGCAGCAGACGATGTAGCGGAAGAGCATTTGCGTCAGGATTCGCTATCCTTGGAGTCTGTACTGCAAACATTCCACAGTCAGCAGAATCAGAGTGCGCCAGCCATCTCGCCAATAGTATCACGAAAAATTATTTCTATCACCCTAGTCCTTCTACGCCAGTCGATCCATTTCCTAACCAACGATAACTCAGACAATGTATCACAGAAAAGGCAAGAGGAAAATCAACGCCTCATTCAACTGTTGGATTATTTGTTAGACACTTCTTCCTTGTCGAATGGCAGTTTGGGTCTTGCTTTGATGAAAGATACTGGCAATCTATTGACAGATAGGCCAAGTGATTACTACATGGGTGTTCTTCAGAACAAATATCCATCGAGTTCGCCTGGGTGGATGATTAATATATTTTTGTGTTTCCGGGATTTCATGTCTTTCTATGACAAATGTGCCACTGTGCCGATGGATGTTGATGGCTCAAGCGGTGGCATTGACGGCAAAGTAGAATTACAACAATTGTTGAAGTGGTGTTGTCAAATAGTTTTATATTTGGCTAGCACAGTTGAACAAAAGCAAGAAGTGCAACAGATGCAACCACTCATGTATCAACAGGGGCTTGCTTTGCTGGCATCGGTCCTTTTTACAACATCTAGGTTTGATGATGAATTCTGGATCAATGAGCAGCTGACATTGTGCTTCACAAAACTAGATCAGGTTGTGAATGGAACCATGGGTGGAGTGAATGCAGGAAGTGAACGTATACCCCCATCGGCTCTGCTGGTCCATTATCTTTCTTCCTCAATGGGTGCTCTCTCGGCGTCGGGTTTTCCATCAAACAAAGGCAATGGAAAGGATTGCAGCCGCAAAGGGCCTGGGTTGATGTCACATTTTGCACAGACTCTTTCAGTTGCAGAGGTGAATGGTGCCTCATGCATTCATCATCCTTGGATGGAAGCACTTCGTGATACGCTCTCCTCACGAGAATTCCTAGTTCTGAGCCGAGTTCTTTCTGCAAATGCACTTAAAACCCAAACCCAGCAGAGCCAGGAGTTGCTGGTCTACTCCATACCTACCATTCTTCAGTACACATTACAGTATCAGCAGGATTTGGCCATTCTCTCTAGCTTTGCTGCTCAGGGGGAGGACATCACATCATGGTTTAGTGTCAATGGGCATACTGGTTCCACTGGTTCTGCTTCATTAGCTACTGCAGCAGCTGCAGCTGCATTAGGTGAAGATGTTACGGAAGAGAGTGATGATGACGATGATGATCAGGACTCTCCTGTTCAACTACAACAACAACCGCAGCAGCAGCAGCCTCGCCCTACACGTGATAACACAACCACTTCCACTGGAAGGTATTCTAGGCAAGACTTGCAAACTCTGCCAAAGTTGGATGCATTGTATCAAACTGATGCTCTCCGGGCAAAGAAAGCAACAGTGGATCGGTTGCAGGGTTTGATAAGAAGTTATGGTGATCAAGTTACACTTTTGGTGTCTTTGGCTGATAAGATTGGAAAAGGAGAATTGATCCAACAACTTGGGAATTCTCTGTTTTCTTCAGCGGCGTCATCTCTCACATCACTGTCTTTACTATCGCCACCTAATGTATCCTCCTTGCAAAGTCAAGCTCAGTGCTCCTTCACTAGTGCTCTTGCCACGATCATGACAACGTTCAGTGGGATAAAGGCAGGGCGCAATGCTGCATCGCCTCTGCTTGCAAAATTGGCATTTAATGAGTCTTTCCTCTACGGAATGTGGGAGCTCTCATCTGCCAACATGCAACTGATCACGTCTCAAATTAAGGTGTCAGATACTTCAGAGACGTCAGCTTGTGAAGTTTTCTCATCCTTTTGTGATACCTTTTCTCACAACTTACTTGCTGTGGATGATGATGACTTTTTGAAGCGCTATTATCAGCCAGATGGATCTAAAACATTTGAGTCCAAAGGCTTCTTCGATGCTAGAGAAGTCGTGCTCATGCTAAAGACAATATTGAATGATCTATATTGGGTGCGTCCCGTCCTTGCATCTGACATTACAAGCGCACAAAACGGCTCTGAATCTAACCTTCGCTTACAAAGAGCAAGGCTCCTTCTCTCGGGGACAAAGCTATGGAACTCTCTCTATGAAAGATGGTGCCGCCTCTACCGAACATTGCAGTTTTGTAGCGAAGATTGCTGGTGGTTTCCTCATTTGGCAAGTCGCGGCCAACACGACAACAACCCCATCATTCACAGTCAGGTGACAACTTTGGGAGGTCAGGCAAATGATGATATGGACGATAGTAGTGTTGAATCGGCCAATATGGATGAAGAAGATGAAGCAGCCCCTATGTCTGCTAATGATGCTGGTGGCGACGCCCTCGCCAGTACCTTCAGGGACCCTAAGATGGCACGTGTTCTCACTTACATCCCTCAAGCAATGCCCTTCAGCCGGAGGGTGACCCTCTTCAATTCGCTCCTGGAATCAGACAAACTACGCACACAAGATGAAACCACATCATTTCGTGAAATGATGAGAAATTTTGAAGATGGGGATGAAACAGAGATAGCTGGAAGAGAGCGCGTGACCATCCGCAGGGATGCTTTATACAGTGACTCAAAGCAACGATTGAATCGTTTGGGAAAGAGACTACGAAAGAAGGTGCAAATCACATTTGTAAACAGGCATGGCCAGCAAGAGGCTGGAATTGACGGAGGAGGTGTATTCAAAGAGTTTTTGGGTGAGCATTAATAATTTTTATGTACCTGAATATCCTCTATTTGGTGTTGAGTATATCTTCTGATCTCCTGTTTGCTTTTCAATCATCTTTCTAGATGACTTGATCAAGGATGCATTTCTTCCAGAGACAGTCAAAGAGAGTGGTGAAGGAGACGACAGTGATAGTGTAACAGAGATGCACCCAGATTTCTTTTCTGTGACACCCCTGCAAACATTGAAGGTGAACACAAATTTGGATGGAAATCATGCTGTTCTATCACACTATGAGTTTCTCGGACGTGTGTTAGGCAAAGCAATCTATGGTGAGTCTCACTCTAATATTTTGTGTATCTGGCTCTCCTCTATTGGGCCTTAAGTAGATAACGCCCCTTTGCTGTTTTGATATTTTGCAAAACTTAGAATCAATATTGGTGGAGCCCCAGTTTTGTCTGCCCTTCCTGAACAAGCTTCTTGGAAAGCAAAACTCCCTGGACGACCTCAAAAATCTTGATCCCGAATATTATAAGAATCTAAAGTCTCTTAGACACATGAGTGCACAAGAAATAAAGGATCTTGGACTCACATTTGAGTTGCATGATTCTACAACCACCACAATTGAACTGATGCCTGGAGGAAGCAGGATCCCCGTCACAAAAGAAAATGTTATTCAATATATCCACCTCGTTTCGCATCAGAAGATGAATGTTCGAGGGTCCCGTCAAACATCGGCATTCCTTCGTGGCTTTAGAGATATTGTTCCAGCTCAGTGGGTACGTCTCTTCTCTGCCTACGAGCTGCAGAAACTCATCAGTGGTGATGATGCCGTAAAAGGGATCGATGTCAAGGGAATGGCATCTGTCATGCGTTACTCGGGTGGCTTCCATCCATCACAGCCAATCATTCAGTGGCTATGGCAGGTGGTTGATGAAATGACTCCTGATCAACAACAAAAGTTTCTCAAATTCATGACAAGCTGCTCCAGACAGCCCTTGTTGGGGTTTTCTTCAATGGTACCAGCGCCGTGTATTCAGCAGATTCGACTGCGAGAGGATGATCAAGGGAATGACGTTGCGGAGGGGCTAGGCGCTGGCAATATCCGGCTTCCAACGAGCTCGACTTGTATGAATTTATTGAAACTTCCAAAATATACTAGCAAGGAAATGTTGAGGGAGAAGCTCCTGTATGCAATTGAGGCTGCTGCTGGATTTGAGTTGTCTTAGAGATGTCTGGTGTCTTGTTATTATAATATCCTAAATACAGAGTTATAACGATTCATCCATCTCATCCGATGTCTCTGGGCATGGCTACCTACAGATAGTTGAAATAGGCGGTTCAAAGATAATATGTGCCCCAATCATAGCCCATATCAAAATTAACTGAATGCCTGGATCAAAGGGCGATTTGCCAGCGTCAGTCAGCCAAAAGCGAAAGGCTTTACTGAATCCTAACCTAAAGACGCAGTCTCGGGAATAACGTCTATTATATAATTGCATAAACATTATCTAGCTAAAGGAACTAGACCAAGAGCTCAAAGAGTCTTCACTCTTCACACATTCCTTTCCTCCCCCCCCCCCCCCCCCCCCCCCCCCACCAGTGCAGCGTAATAGTTGCCCTGTAGCCAACCTTGATCTTTCGCTGTGCATTGATGACAATGCTCTTGGCATCCCTGTGATGTGCTCAGAATTTGACAGAAATAGAATAGAAAAGATGAGCAATTTTGTGAGATGACTGAGATGAGTAGACAATGCCATTATTGTTGCCTTGGCTGGAGCAGACGAGACGGAAATGGCCCTATGGTCACAGATCAGGGTGATGTTGGGTTGAGGCGGATCTTCCTTTGTGAAATTGATGAGGAAAGATAATTATACGAGGGTGAGACAATGTAATGGTCAAAATGGTCACTGTCCAAAAAAAGGCAACTTTGTTTCTGTGAGTGATATACTAGTGTGATGTGAAAGGTGTGGTGTGTACCAACAGAAGCAGCTTGTTGGTCCATTTCATACATCTTAGAACAAAGCTCGGCCTTATTCAGATTAGCTGCTTGATGCAATAAGTGTAAATAACACACAACGCACAACATTCAACTTGAGCATGAAGGAATATGATTTATAAGCTAACAATTACAGGCAGCACATACAGGCAATCTAATCATCATCAATATTTCATAAATAAGGTGCAGTTTCCCAGTAGCAAATGATTCCATTACTGTACTTTAATTTTAGATCTCTATGGTAATATCAAAGATTTGCCTAAACTCCCCTTTGCATGCCTTCCACCTTAACTCTTGATAATTTCTTTCATCTAATGACATTCAAATTCAGGACACATGTATTGCGTATGATCAGGTGTGGTGCAATGACAGTTGGTACATGCCATCAGGAGCCTCTCTGACCTTTCTCATACATGTTGGAAAGGTTTTGAAACACTTCAG
>JALLOX010000672.1:0-10520 GCA_036939695.1 Thalassiosira ordinaria | reverse complement strand
TCGCTCGATATCATTTACTCCTTTGATGATGCCATTTATGACAACACCTTATTTAGGATATTGACCAAAGATATGGAGAGTATGGGCTTCCCCGGCCCATTCATGAGTGCCAATTTAGAAGAGGGAGTATTACAATACGAGGATTGGAGTATGGACGGGGCATTAACCCAGCCGCCCACAACAAGTGCGAGCCCGACGGAGTATCCTACGACAAAGCCTACCAAGAGACCTACACCGAGTCCTACCCAAAGACCAGTGCCGACGGAGAGTCCCACGGACAGGCCGTTGCCATATTATCCGGATTTGGCGAGTGGAACTTGTTATAATGATGGGAGGCAGAGTCCTTTTCAGGTTAATTTGTTTGATAACTTGGAGGAATGCGTGAGTACACAAGGAGTGTTTTGCTTTATATTTGATTACATCTATTGTATTCATATCATTGTATCCTCACTTCATTTTTTTGGAACGCTCATGATCTATCTCTTACTCTCTCTTGCTTCAGTGTCAATTCCCGTGGCTACACAGGACAGATTGCCTAACCCTCGCGGGGTGGACTGCCGAGCCCACACAGAAGCCAACTCCACGTCCGACCAGAAGCAGAACAAATCGGCCCACACCCTATCCAACTCCATTTGCCACCACCCCCATTCCTACAGACTGGTATTATGGTCAATTCTTCCCATCCACCCCAACCACAGTGCCCCCCGTCACTACCGAACTTCCAACCTATGAGCCCACGCCGGACCCAACTAAGAAGCCAACGCCAAAACCGGTGAGATTCGATTCGGGCATCCCTGGACAGACTGATTGGCCGACATTTTCGCCCACAACTGAAGCGGTAAGAAGTGTAAATTGTGAATTTATGCATTATAGATGTGTTGCCGCATATCATCTAACACGTGCTTCATCACTGAAATTATTCAAAGCCAACAACAAAATTTCCAACTACAGATCCCACTGTGAGTCCAACGGATACTCCTACCGGGTCGCCTACGGAGACAGTAATACTTGAGGGATCAACTTGTTTGGGCCTGGGNTCCAACGGATACTCCTACCGGGTCGCCTACGGAGACAGTAATACTTGAGGGATCAACTTGTTTGGGCCTGGGATGGCATATCGTAAGTTAAATCATGATGAATCTCCGATTGATAGCTTTTATAGATGCTATGGACATATCATCTCACCTCCATGTTGCGCATTCTCTTCCCTCTCAAAACAATAGGATAAGGACAACCTAGATGGATGCACCGACAATGATGTCATCGATGAGGGTTGGAAAAGTGAACAAAACAAGAACAAATTCTTCTACCCGAACAGTAGGAAGTGTTGCGATGCCTTCTTCGCTGGGAAGAAGTGCAAGGTTTATAATTATGGTTGCGGCACGACTAAGCCTTGGGAACCTCCACCGCCTCCACCACTACCAGAGAGCAGTACCATTGGGTGCGTCGGTACCCAAGGCAAGGGCAAACATGGCTGGCACATGGTAAGTATATGCATCGTGAATGATCCCAGTATATATCACTTGGATTCTACAGTGCCAGAAATGCCTGCCTAACATACCAAAATGTGACATCTTCTTCCTCAATCTCTCTATCAGGATCGAGCCAGAAATGACGGATGCAGTAATGACGAAAACATTGCAGGAGCTTGGCTGAATCCCAACCTCAGTTCAAGGATGTTTCATGATTCCGCTGAAGCTTGTTGCAATGAGTTCTTTCCAGGCAGAGAGTGCAATGTGTATGGTGTAGGATGCAGTGGCTCCGAAATTCCTGGCAGTGGTGGTGATACTTGCAGTGGTAATGGCTGGCATTTAGTGAGTACTTTTTATCCTTGCTCGGATCATACCATACTNTGGTGATACTTGCAGTGGTAATGGCTGGCATTTAGTGAGTACTTTTTATCCTTGCTCGGATCATACCATACTCAAGATGTGATCATTTTGGCCAAATCTATACAGAATTTTTTCATGTTGCCTCAATGCTCTAACACTACTTTCTCATCACAAACATAACAGGATCGAGAAACCAACACGGGCTGTACCAACGATAATAACATTGTAGCATCATGGACCAATCCCAACATGATAGGTCGGATGTTCCATTCATCGTCGCAAGCCTGTTGCGAGATGTTTTTTCGAGGCAGGAGTTGCGACACATATGATTGTGCCAGTGGGCCTCGCAGCGGAGGTCCTCCGCAGGCAGCACCTACTTCCCAACAGGGATCATGTGGTACCAATGGTTGGCATATTGTGAGTTCATAGTATTGGGTTCAACTTATCTTTGCCGTTTGTGAATCATCTATTTGTGGAGTATCTTCTAACGCGACGAATTGTTCCACTCTCCTCAGGACCGAACTGCCGGTTCAGGCTGTACGAATGATGACAACGTTCCTGAATCATGGCTTAACCCCAACCAAAGTAGTAGAATGTTCACGTCCTCTGCCAAGGCATGCTGTGAGCAGTTTCATAGGGACAAAGATTGTCAAATAACTGAATGCCAAAATACGCCCGGTGCTTCGGCGCCGTCTCCTACCCCAGCTTCAGGTTCATGCGGTACTCATGGTTGGCATATTGATCGATTCGCCAGCGGTGCAGCCTGTACCAACAATGATGACGTTCCTGAATCATGGCTCCACCCGGACCAAAAGAGTAGAATGTTCACATCAACTGCCCAGGCATGCTGTGATCAGTTTCATAGGGGCAAGGATTGTGAAATTACTGATTGTCAATCAGGTACCAGCGGATCAGCCCCATCATCTACCCCAGCTTCAGGTTCATGCGGTACTCATGGTTGGCATATTGTAAGTTCTTGGTTACATGTTACCAATAGTGAATGCACACACTAGATCAATCCTCTAACGCTTTCGTCGTGTTCAACTTGTCTTAGGATCGATTCGCCAGCGGTGCAGCCTGTACCAACAATGATGACGTTCCTGAATCATGGCTCCACCCGGACCAAAAGAGTAGAATGTTCACATCAACTGCCCAGGCATGCTGTGATCAGTTTCATAGGGGCAAGGATTGTGAAATTACTGATTGTCAATCAGGTACCAGCGGATCAGCCCCATCATCTACCCCAGCTTCAGGTTCATGCGGTACTCATGGTTGGCATATTGTAAGTTCTTGGTTACATGTTACCAATAGTGAATGCACACACTAGAACAATTCTCCAACACTCTCGTCATGCTCAACTTGTCTTGTTAGGACCGATCCGCCAGCGGTGCAGGCTGTACTAACGACAACAACATACCTGGATCATGGCTCCACCCGAACCAAAAGGGTAGAATGTTCACATCAACTGCCCAGGCATGCTGTGAGCAGTTTCATAGAGGCAAGGATTGTGAAATTACTGATTGTCAATCAGGTACCAGCGGATCAGCGCCATCATCTACCCCAGCTTCAGGTTCATGTGGAGCTAATGGTTGGCATCTTGTAAGTTGTCACACATTATTATTAAAGGATGGCATAAGTACTTCCACATTGACACTTTCTAATGTTCTCATGTTCAACTTGTCTCAGGACCGAGCCAGCGGCTCTGGCTGCACTAACGATGACAACATTCCTGATTCATGGCTCCACCCCAACCAGAAAAGTAGAATGTTTGCACCCAGTGCTCAAGCTTGCTGTGAGCAGTTTTTCAAGGGCAAGGATTGCTCGATGACTGATTGCAATGGAGGCGGGTCTGGTGGTGTTGGGCCTGAGCCAGTTCCTGCTCCAGCCCCAGCTCCTGAACCAACACCTCCCACAGAATCATCATCTTGCGGCACTCTTGGCTGGCATATTGTGCGTTTTGATACCTACGTGGTTGATTCTGTTTTGGTACATATCTCTAACATTCTTTGCCCTCCCATACCTTCTGTCTACGTTTTTCTTTCGTTCAGGACCGATCCAGCGGCACCGGCTGTACGAACGATGACAACATTCCTGATTCATGGCTCCACCCGGGTCAGAAGGGTATGATGTTTGTATCAAGTGGTCAAGCTTGCTGTAACAAGTTCTTCAAGGGCAAGGATTGCAAGGTGACTGATTGCAACGGAGGCGGGCCTGCTCCAACTCCAGCTCCTGAGCCAACATCTCCCACAGAATCGTCGTCTTGCGGCACTCATGGTTGGCATATTGTGAGTTTTGAGACCTGCATGGTTGATGCTGATTTGAAACATATCTCTAACATTCTTTGCCCTCCCACCGTACCGGTGTTTTTCTTCCCCTCAGGACCGATCCAGTGGCACCGGCTGCACTAACGATGACAACATTCCTGATTCATGGCTCCAGCCAGGCCCGAGTATGTTTGTATCAAGTGGTCAGGCTTGCTGCGACACGTTTTTCAAGGGCAAGGATTGCAAGATGACTGATTGTAACGGAGGTGGGCCTGAGCCAACACCGCCTACCCCAAAGCCTGTACAACATACACCTATGCCTGTACAATCTACGCCAATGCCCGTGCAACCTACTCCAAAACCTGTTCAACCTACGCCCATGCCTGTTCCTGAGCCTCCCACTACTCCATGCACTACCCATGGGTGGCATGTTGTGAGTTCATCTAGCAATCATTTTCTTTACCCCTGACTTTCATGAGCTCACGTACATGTCGTTCATTTTTAGCATCGGTTGAATAATGATGGATGCACAAATGATGTGGATATTGTGCAAGCTTGGCTTTCACCTGGCTTGAAGGAAAGAATGTTTCGTCCAACGCTGGAAGCTTGTTGTCAACAGTTCTTCTTTGGCAGGGATTGTAAACCTTACCCGGACATATGCCAAGTTTCCGGTCCCTCACCTGCCACCCCTGGCCCAACACCTCCAGTTGCATCATCTGTAGATTCGTTCTCTGAAGACTTTGAAAGCGGCAACTTGGGCTTGTTCACCACCAGCTCTGATTTGCCGTGGACAATCAGCAATGAATTTGGCAGAAAGTCAGTCAAAAACTCCGTCACCGCAAGAGGCCAGCATTCTAAGCTCAACCTATCCCTGGATTTTCCATCGGATGGGATATTATTTTACGACTTGCGCCATGATGTTTTCATGCCGTGGGCAGTGCTTCAGGTAAAACGAGATGAAGACGTCGTAGATGGGTTCCATGGCCACACTGGTGAGCCAGAGTTCGAAAAGCAAAAAATAATTGTTGAGAAGGGAGTCCACAATTTGGTTTGGGATGTGTTAACAAAGGATGTAGCAGTTCCGCCCACGCCAAGGGGAACAGGCACTGTTTGGATAGACAATGTGCGCTTTGAGAAATCCCTTCGTCTTGATTGGGAAGATGAGAAGATTGACAATAAAGTGGTCTCATTTGGAGGTATTGGTAGGTGGAGAATTGATGATTCTATGCCTGGCGGTCCCTCATCCAAGTCTGGAGTGGCCATTCACAGTCCAAAGGGCTTGTTGCCTGGAGAAGACGCCACAATGAAAATCAAGCGAAATGTGTCTGCTGAAGGCACGGTTTTTTTCGAGTCTCATAGTGGGCTGGGCACAGTCTCTTTCTATATAGATGGAGAATTAAAGTGGTCTGAGAATAGGCCTGGAAAGGGCACGCAGGAGGTGGAATTTCTGGTCCCTGCTGGTGAACACACTTTTGAATGGAAGTACGAGCCACCAAAACATGCCAATATGCCGATGGCAATGGTTTGGCTGGACAACATAATGATCCCCTTGTAATTGATATCATAATTTATTGTTTTTCATAGTATGCGAGGTCTTTGTTCAGTGCTTTGTAGAATTACAACTCGTCTCTTGGATGGGTAGTGCTCCCTGAAAAATGAATGCATTCTTCTCCACAATGATCACTTCTCCATTTCAAGACATGATCCATCACCCTTGCCATCCATTTTTCCCACTCTATCCGCAGCGCTTCAGGAAATTCTTTCATCAGATGCTCTTTACTTTTGGCCCAAGTCGTGAAAGGATCTGAGTTCATCAACATGGACTGGAATGTAGATTGGTTTATCACGAGGTATAGTCCGTAACTAGTTTGGTTTATCATCTCCTTTGTCTCTTGCATTTGAACATGTATGTTGTTGTCTGTTGAAGCCTCGTCATTAAGTTCTTTCGCGAGTTCTTTCAGTTCCATCAACTCCCTCTCCAACAAAGTCAACAAATACTTTCTCAAACAGAGTCTATGTGATCCATCCACCATTCTGTACTGAAGATGGCATGGGTTGTTTACTTTGAAGGGAGGATTGGGGTTGGCAACTAGTAAACCAGGTATGTCAATGCAGCTGGTGGATGTGCGCGCAAAATTTTGCAGTTTTGAATAGCATGGGTCTTCTTTTGATCCACCATCAGTGTCTACTGCTTCTCGCATTGAACTAGCATCACCAATATTTTTGTGTATCCCCATACCTTTGTGGCAGATTTTCCCTAGGTGTATTGGAACTGGAAGTAAATTTTGTTCCCTAGACCAATTCAACAGATCAAATACACGGGCATAATTGTTTTGATCATCTATCGTGACATTCGATGAGTGATTGAACCGAGGCATCGCTACCTCCCACCCGGGAGTCCATGTTGTGTGGCGCGCACTCTGAACTCTTCGGTAGAATGAATCTTCATGTTCAAGAATTGCATCGTTGCAGGAAAAGGATGCTAAAAATTCTGCTGAAGATTTGGGGAGTATGTTTGGGTAGACGATATCACTGGCGTAGACGTGCATCAACTGAAATGTTATGACCAACTGGACCCATGCCCATGCCCTTGCTGACGCCATGACTTAAGATTCAAGACATCGCGTTTCTGAAGCTCGAAGCTGCCAAACAACTTGCTGCAACCAACCGGACCACGTTATTCAAAGACGCACCACTTCTGCCCCCCGTCTGGCTTCTGTCCATTGTTCTGTTGACCCATGTCGAGATTGAGAGGGGGGGGGGGGGCGGGAAAGATTTATGAACGAGCGACGCGATTATTGAGGATCCTGCTCTGATCCCTGCTATCACTTCTGGATCTGGCATTTGGCATAGCTGTTGCATATTGTACATTAGGGCTAAGTAAGATCAATGAACCATAAAAAATAATTAATTACCTAGCTTGACTTACCCGTATTGTAATACAAAGTGAGAGAAGTACTTTATTGAACGATATCAATGATAACTTTGATATTCACGTTGCCCTAAATATTGCCATTACCATTTACCATTTACCATTTACCATCGCCATAGTTGCAGTCGTTGCAGAGTCGTTGCCATCCAACCAGCCTGTTGACGTCGTTGCTTACTGCCGTCGTTTCCTTCGTTGTATCCGCTACCTCCGCCGCCAGTTTAACAATGTCGACCAACCGCTGGGACCCAAAGGCAAAAAAGCCACCCAAGGGCTTCAGCTATCTCGCCCCCGTCCTCTCCGCCCTCGAAAATGAATTACGCGACAAGGTCCGCGAATCCAACGCGGGGAAACGCAACACCGAAAGCATGTGGCCCGTCCACCAAATAAATTGGCAGCGTTCCCGTTACGTCTACGACATGTATTACACGCACAAAAAGATCAGCAAGAAGGTGTACGATTATTGCATCAAGAATAAATTGATTGATGCGGCCCTCATCGCCAAATGGAAGAAGACTGGATATGAGAGGCTTTGCTCGACGTATGTCATTAATTCAAACAATTACAAATTCGGTACCACGAGCATATGCAGGGTGCCGCTAAAGGATCGGTCTCCGGAACAAATGGCGGCGCAGGATCCGACGACGGGGTGCCGGGGTTGTGCTTCGGGCGTGGGGCAGCCGAGAAATATCTTTGGGAACAAATATGGGCAGAATTTGGCTGCTGTTCAAATTGCCCGCGAGAAGAGGATGGAGGAGTTGGAACAAAAGAGGCTGCTTGAGGAGCAAGAGGAAGAGGCCAGGGCAAACGTTGCTGCTGGAGGGGGAGATGGGGACAGTGAAACTGATGAAGATTCGGATGATGATTATGGCCCGACTCCAGCGGCTGGAGTTTGGGCTGGGGGGAGTAAGCTTGAACAAGAAAGTGAGAGACTTGCGGAGGGTGGGGAGGAGGCCGAAGATGGTGAAGACACACAGCAACATCAAGCAAAGAAGTTGAAAACTAGTGCATGACCTGAAGGAGGTACCCATGATGTGCCAAAACAACAAACAATATGCCAATAGCTGCATAACTAATGATTTTACTTCTTATGCATCTGTCTTGGATATGTGCAACATGAACATTAGATGCAGATAGGGAAGGATTTGTGCCTCTATGTCATGTACAAATCAAGCCAAGCGCAACTACCTAATGCAATCTCTGCACGGTGTATCCACTTCATTACATCCGATTTCTCAAACTTTTTGGATGACCCTTCTGTACTGGAGATTGCATCCAGCAACATTACCGGGGCATTTTTCCAAAGCATCAAATCCTTGGGGCTACTGGAGCGAGCCTTATCCTGAAGCAACTCCAAAGCATCTTGATCTCCATCAAGTATTTCCAGCATGATTTCATCCAGAGAATGCGCTTGCGCAGCATCTATCCATCTTTCAATGATGCCTCTCGAGGGGAGATTAGAGCTTTTCTCAGTGAGTCTGGATAGAATAAGTTCAGGAGTCTGGTTGGCCAGTTCTCTCCAGTTTCGTACACCGCCCAATAAGTCGCTTGCCCAAGATTTAGCAGCCGTTTCATCATAGTTCCCATCAGTGGAACCTTCTTCCTCAGAAGAGGCGCACTCCATTATACATTCAATTAGCTCATCCATATCGTCCTCTGAGGGTGTAACTAACGACCAATCATCGGAGGCTTCTGTGTTCTCATGAGTAGCTTGGGGTGATGTTGGCAGTGTCGCTTGATTATTCGCATTGCCAAAACGGGCCATTGCTGCTTTTGCCCGGCGCTCTCTCTCAGTCAAGTCCGTGTCGTCATTGCCATTGGTTGCAGCTGAATCCATTATTGATTCTTCCAATTCTTCAATAGCTTCTGTTCCCCCAACATCACCAGATACATTTTCAGATGCATGAGGTTGGCCGATCTCACCTCTCTCTTGCCTCAAATTTTCTCTAGCCT
This sequence comes from Thalassiosira ordinaria, assembly GCA_036939695.1. Classification (NCBI taxonomy): domain Eukaryota; phylum Bacillariophyta; class Thalassiosirophyceae; order Thalassiosirales; family Thalassiosiraceae; genus Thalassiosira; species Thalassiosira ordinaria. The sequence goes on along the minus strand of JALLOX010000672.1, from coordinate 1,542 downwards.
TTTCGCTCAATACTCTCTTTCTCCCTCCTCGGTCAAGGTGAGACCAATCTAGGTCGGGCAGGGTTGTCCGCAACATGTCTTCCACAGTGAGCTGTGAAGATTCATTCAGGTCTCTGTTCGCAACCTCACTGCAATGATAAACTAAAGACCAAAATGCACGGGGTGATAGCTGTGCTATCAAAACAGGTCGAAGCCTACCATCATTGTTTCCTTCGCCACCAGTTTCATCAGGAATATTGTAAACAGAAGATAACACACTTTTGAGGGCATCCAATCCAATGATTTCTACCTGCTCATCGTAAGTACCTCGCCCCTCCATCCCTTTCGAGTATGTAATAGTATACAATGTTTTCCCAATATCTTCATCATCTTTGTCAGCCTCTTCACCCTTGGGCTCATAATCTTTGGCTGTTCCCAAGACAACACCTCCCGCCTCGACCACACTTCCACCTTTCACCTTTTCAAAAATATACCCTCCACTATTTACAGCAGTCACACGAACAGCGGCACGAGAGGCCTCGTATGATTTGGCAACTGCTCCCTTCATTGCCGAGCGTAGATATTTGCCAACGTTCCCTCCTGCACTGCCGCCACCACCTCCAAATGAGGAAAGCAGCTTGCTTGCAACGTCATCCTCGCTTTTGAACATGGCTTCCTGCGAGTGCTTTCCCCCACTCCTTTTCTTTGAGGGCGATGACCCGGCAAATGATTTACCATCTGAGAGACGGTAACCAGCCCCCTCCATCTTCACTTTCTTTGGTTTTTTACTGTTTGAAGCAACATTGTAGGGTACTATTCTCTTGTTCACGTTTCCTAAACCAGCAATATTACCAGCTGATGATCCCTTTTTCTTTGGAGACTTTTTATCCTTCTGTAGAATGGCATCTTGGGCAGCAATCACATCAGCAAAGTTCGCTGTGGCAGCCATTGCCGATGCTCTCTTTGGCCGACCAGTGCTTGCTGCACTTGCTGCTGCTTCTGTTGAAGTATTTCCTATACCTGCCACTGGCTGTTTTCTGTCGCCATCATCTGCTTCCACTACTGCCGAAACACCAGACAATGAAAATTTCACAATCACACTTTCATTCGGCCGAATCCCCAGTTCATGGACTGTACTCTTTCCCGCTTGATTTAATTCCTTGGGAGGATATCCTCCTAGAAATGATATGCTGTATGACTTTGTAGATCCCGATGGAACATTGAATAATGCAAAAACATCATTTCGGAATTGATGCAGCGATGACGATGGCCGCAGTCGTAGGTTGTAACGGCGTTGCTGCTGCTGCGCCGCGTTATTCTTGGCTGCCTTCCCGCGACCACCACCTCCCTTCTTGCCCTTCTTGGCCGCCGCTGGGAGTGGTGGAGGTGCCGCGCCGGTGACGCGGATGGTGAATTCGTTTCCGCTTGCTGCTGACATTGACATTGATCTACTGTTCTTCTACTGTTGCTGATAGTTGCTCTCGGTGTTGCTATTGAGAAGTATTGAGAAGTATTGAGGGCTCTGTACTGTGTCTGTGATCTGTCTGTGATCATCTGTTTCGG
>JALLOX010000671.1:0-10232 GCA_036939695.1 Thalassiosira ordinaria | reverse complement strand
TAAAGGGGGGGTATAAGTGAAATCAGGGGGGTATAGTTCGGGAGGTTTAACTGTAGATAGCAGTAGTATTGTAGCAGATTGTAGCAGATTGTAGCGGTGGGAGGAGTAGCGCCAAGCCATCATAGCAAGCCAAAAGCAGGAGGAGATACTCATCGAAACGCCAGCGGAGCAACAATCGAAGCAACGTGCCCGTCAATCTCCGTCAATAAAATAAACTTTTCATCATGCGTTTTCCCATCGCCATCATCACCGCCTTCGCGGCCATCACATCATCAACTCTCGCCTTCCAGGCTCCCTTCCATGCACCACCCATCGGCGCACGTCTTTCTGTCACACAATCATTGAGCAAATCTAACTCATCATGGAAGCCCTCTACTCACCATAGCACCTTCAACAAAATCAGCAATGTCAAGAAGCCATTGCAAATGTCCGAAGCTGCAGCTGCAGAGCCAAGTGATGCTGCAAGCGATGATGGTGCTACCACTAGTGCGGGTAGTGGAACGGGAACGGCATCCATTCCCAATGAGATATTTAATTTGGTCAAGTCGATTGTTGGTGCGGGTGTGTTGAGTTTGCCTGCTGGTAAGTGCTACATATGATGTGCACAAATCTCGTGTGATGGGTGATTGCCCACTTGATGTTTATTGTTCTGCGAGATGATTACCATCAATTTTATTCTGGATATTTGGACGATCTTTTGTGTAATTTTGGGGGATATTTTTCTGCTGCTATGAAGAGAAAATTGGCTTGAACCTGCTTCCTGCTTGCACCGCAGATCTTTTGTTTCTGGTGGTTTGTGTAGATCCTGATGTTACCTGAAAATATTCTATGTTTTTATTATTCATGTATCTTTGGAGGTGGACCATGTTCAAGGCATGATATGTGAATTAGTCTGAATGAGAACTTTGGTTATAAGGGTGCATCAGCTAATTTATCTCATGCTTTTGAATGGTAAATATGGCACTCTATATGCATCTATCCATCTGCCAAGGGAAATCATGATGGCAACATTGTGATCAAGTCAATTGAGACTTCATGCATTTTTGCAAAGCATTTGGTGTGGCTTCAAAGTAGTTTTGGACCAGACCTCGCGAATCAGTTCTGTTGAAAGAACTCTATTTATTGAAAACTCCATGATGAACCTCCTTTGTATTTTTGCCACACCATTTTTCTTGGAGATCATGTGCATATTCAAGGTTTGTGGGTCGTGTTGGACAAGAACATGGGTAGGAGGGAGCATCAACAACTAGCATCTCATGTTTTTTTGATGGCATGTTTGGAATATCTTTCATAAACAATATGATAGGAGACTTAGCTCTATCAGTGTGGCAAAGGCTCATTGATTGGGAATTAATTTTTGCAAAGATCTTCTCGTCACTCCCAAAGAAATTATGAATGGGACATGGCTTTGAGCCAAGCATATTGATCCATTTGAAAGGACTCCAGCCATTGGACTGCAACATTTTCAAGTTCATCTCTAATCTCTCCACACTATTTTTCTCTACCCATTGCACACTCTTCCAGGCATTGCCGCCTTCGGCAACGCACCTAGCGCAATCATCCCTGCCACCATCCTCATAACCACCATCGGCTTCTTCTCCGCCTACGGTTTCTCCCTAATCGGACGCGTCTGTTCCTACACCGGTGGTCAATCCTACCGTGATGCATGGAGTCGCTCCGTTGGAGATTCTTCCTCGTGGATCCCTGCAGTAACTTGTACATTCAAAACGTGCTTTGCCATTCTTTCCTATTCGATGATTTTGGCGGATACGATCCGAGCACTTTTGATGACCGCGGGAGTGGAGACTACGCGGACTTTTGCCTTGTTGGGTATTACGGGTACAACGCTGTTGCCTCTCTGTTTGTTGAAGAATTTATCTAGCTTAGCACCATTTTCGCTGTTGGGCATTGGTGGTATGTTTTACACGTCAGTTGCCATGGCAATTCGTTACCTTGGAGGGGCGTACAAGTTGGGAGTTCCAGCGGTGAAGGGAAGCAAGGTCGCGGCCGTGCCTGCAGGCAAGTACCTTGCTGATGTGGCAGCGAATTATCAGCCCAAGTTTGGTAATTTGGGAGCGTCGGCGGCGTTGAGCCCAGATGTGTTCATCTTGATTTGTATGCTGAGCACTGCGTACATGGCGCACTTTAACGCGCCCAAATTCTTCATTGAGTTGAAGGACAATACCATCAAAAGATACAATACTGTCGTGGGGACATCCTTTGGTATTTCCGTCTTTCTATTCGCGCTCGTGGGCTCGCTTGGATTCTTGACCTTTGGTAGTGCCAGCAGTGGTTTGATTCTGAACAACTATTCTGGGAAGGATGCCTTGATGAGCTTGAGCCGTATTGCTGTGGCTATTTCAATCGTCTTTTCATATCCACTCGTCTTTGTTGGAGCAAGGGATGGTTGGCTCGACCTATTGAAGGTGCCCATGGAGAAACGCTCTGATTCGGTGCTTACCAAGACCACGCTTGCCATCCTGTCGGGTATCACTCTCATTGCGTCGCAGTTGAAGGAGTTGGCATTCATCATGTCCCTGGCTGGTGCAACACTTGGCAATGCCTTGATTTATGTGTATCCTGCGCTCATGTTCCGCAGCGCAGTCAAGGGAATGGGCGAGAAGGCCAGCAAGGGGTTGAAGAGAGAGGTGCCATTTGCCATGTTCTCAGCATTGCTTGGAGTGGTCATGGGTGGTATTGGGACAAAGATGGCATTTAGCTTGCTCTAGGGAGTGCTGAGGCTTATGTAATAGCAGGGATATAGATGTGAATACAACCAATACCTTGGTTTGTGTGTCATTCTCTAGTGAAAAGCAACCAAATTAAATAAATGTCAACGGAAATAATTATTGTCAAGTTATTGGAATTCCTACTTCCGTTTCTGTTTTCTGATAGCACGTGCATAAACATAGTAAAGTTGCTTGATGTATTAGTTTACTGTTGCACTTCTCGAATCTTGCATGACAATTCGCTCGGTACACATTACTTGGCAAGACACTACACATAATACGGGCACTGCCAAAGTAGAACCTGTTAAGATCCACTAGCAAGGGACCGGTTCCGAATAGAAGCGATTGCAGCCCCATCCGCCTGGCCAGCTTCAACCAAAGAAACAAGCTCATCAAAACGGCCCTGCCAAATGTTTGTTGCTAGACTTTGCTGCCCTACAAGCTCATGTGCATCATCAAGATCCTCCCTGACTTCCTCCAAATTTGATTCCACAATCTGCTTTTCCTCTTGTACGCTCTTCAAGTTTGTCTCAGCAGAATTCTTCTCCTGTTTAATCTGTGTTATTTTTTGATTGCTCTGATGCTGGATGGCAAGACTACTCTTATAACCGTTTTCTTTGCGAGGGCGCTTGCTAGTATGCTCACTTTCTTCCGAAGTCAAATCAACAGTATCAATGATGGGCTGAGATTTTGCTAGCCTTACTTTCAAGGATTCAATTTCATTGTGCTGAGACTCAAGATCTTCTTTTAGAAGAGCAATCTGCTGATCTTTGCTTGCAATCTCATCATCCTTTCCCCGGATAAGATTCCTTAACTTTCTCCTACCAGGATCATCGATGATATCATGAACCCTTTTGAGGACACTCGAATCTCTACTAATGGGATTTCCAGTCAATTTCACTTCTTCAATACTGATGTTATATTGGAGAGCATCAGCAATACTTTTGGCACCGCTGTCCTTGATACAATTCCCATCCAACAATACCCTGCGTATACTTTCGTTTAACTTGATTGAGGAAGCTAGACTTTGTGCCCCTTCACAACCAATGTTGTTTTCGCTCAAATCCAGACTCTGAACTGATCTGTTTTCCGCCAAAGCATCAGCAAAGCATTCGGCTCCAATGTCCCCAATCCGATTGTTCCCTAACCATATATTTTCCAGGGATCGGTTGAATCTCAGCGCATCCGCTAGATGCTCCGCTCCTTCAGCACCAATCCTATTACTGCTTAAATACAGAGACTGAATTGATTCATTGACCTCCAAAGCACCAGCCAAACTTTTGGCTCCCTCATCACAAATCTGATTGTAACCCAAAAATATTTCTTTTAGGGATTGGTTCGATTTCAGCGCATCCGCCAAATGTTTTGCCCCTTCAGCACCAATCTTGGCTCCATCGAAATCAAGATACTGAATAGTTTGATTCTTTGCTAGTGCTTTGGAAAACTTTTCATCTGCAAGGGTGATGTAATTATCCCGCAACACAAGTTTCTCTAGAACCGCGCTCTCTTGCAGCACCTTGATAATGACACCCAAGTCATCATCCTTCAATTCTTCAACTTTGTTAATAAAATCCTCGTTAACTAGTTTATCAAAATCCTTCCACCATTTCATAGTCAAAAAGTGGCGTCTCTTGATTTTTACACACAAAAGCTCGATAGTGGAAGAACTGATGTTATTTATGATTCCACTCTTCTTCCAGGATGTTCGATAGGAGCTCGAGACAAAATTATGTAGTTCAAAAAGTATGCCAGACTAGATATGCCAGATGTGATGCAAGAAAATGCATCAATGAGGAGGAATAGTTGAAGACTGGGGCAAAGGAACAGATTTGGAAAGTGCAGATTACGCACTAAAGAATACAGTAGAGAGATTCATTGCAACAGCATCCTGGCGGTTTGCCGCTGACCGCTGACCTATTTTTTCAGCACGATCAATAAATATTCCTAAATATTCATAATTGAATGTATTGACGCTATGGTAAGCCGCAGATTGCTGCCCGCCCCCGCCATATCCCTGTGAATAGCTCTGAGCTGAGAACGATGAAGCATCCAATCCCAATCCAACTGGGGGGCTGGGGCTGCATCAACCTGATTGAGGGCTGATAGGTAGTACTGTGTACTGGGCCGACCCTTTGTGGGCTGATAGTACTGGGCAGACAAGGGATGAACCAAGGCTGAACAGGGCTGAATCAATGGATAATGGATCCTTGCTTCGTATCTGTGATGTGGGCTGAACTAAAAATGCCGCGCCAAAATAAAATGGAACGTGACTTATTGATTTCATAGATTCATCATACTATTCCTACGTTAAGCTGATCAGAATTTGAATGACATCACCCACGCGCCGCCGCTCATTTTTCACGGCAACTTTTTCTTCAGCCTTTTTCGTTCTGCCAAGCCGAATCTCTCATTATTTTTCCTCAACACTCAACACACAGCTTGCCATTGCCATTGTATTTGTATTGCCGCCAGTTGCCGCCTATTGCCGCTATCAACATCATTATTTCTATCAACAACGGACCGGCCCTCGCTCAATCAAACCCAAACCAGCCACAACCAATATCTTCCTCTCACTTATTTATTTAATTAATTCATCCAATAATAATAATCATGTCCGAATCAGTCGCCTCCGAGGTAGTCTCCGCAATGGTCGGTGGAATGTTCTCCGCCTCCGCTCTGTATCCTTTGGAAGTTTTGAAGACGAGGATGCAGGCTGAGACCAAGGCTGGTGGAGGTAGTGGTAGTAAGGATGGCAAGAAGGATGGTGAAGGTGAGAGAGTTTTAGGGCTGATGTGACTTATGAGTGTAGTTTTACTGCGTCATTTTTATTCGTCATGGGAGAGAGTAGGAACGCTCTCATTCTTTATGAACACATCCTAGAGCCTTATATTTTCTTCCAAATTATGTGGGCTAACAATATACTCTGTTTCTAAATGCCATTATTCATTTTACTCGCTTTTCCATCAACACCAATACGCAAAAAAAAGAGGGGGGATACGCCGCAAACAAACAAGAACCCGATGACGACTCCAACAATTCCAACTCAACATTATCCAACGAAGAAAAATCCAAATTGGCATTGAAATCACAATATGCCCAAGCAGCCACGGAAGGAATGAGTAGTTATGCTTCATTAATGTATGAAAATGAGGGAGGAATTGCTCCCTTTTATTCGGGGGTGGTTACCTCGGCAGTGCAGAGTGCTACGGAAAAGGCATTGTATTTTTTTGCGTATACATTTTTGAAGAATGGGTAAGTAATGATATTTATAGCACCTTTTTTCGATGAGTTGATATATGCGGAGATGGGCAGGAGATGGATGTGGGAGTTTTGGAAGAATGATTTGTCACATGCCGCTGGCTTTAAAATTTTGTTTCTATACTATTGCATGGGTTGGTTTTATCATGACGAGTCCCTCTCCTTTTCTTTGCTGGTATATATTGCGGAACGTGGTTGGATGGACCAAAAAGGCATTATTTAATTTGTGTTTTTTTTTGAGAACATATGAAGATTGTCATCAGGCAGGTTACTTCTCATGCGTGGGCAATGCCTAGTAGAAAAGATGTGTGTACTGGAGGTGTGCTCAATAGAGAGAGAGAGAGAAGGGGGTGTAAGACAAGCGTGAAAAGAATTGTTTGTGCCAAAGATAGAGAGAATAGAATTGGCCGATGCAGATAGAGAGAGCAAGTGGGCGAGCGAGAGACAGAATGATGGTTATGGCTAATAGGTACCCAGAGGCCATGATTTATAGTCCAAGAAAGAGAGAACGAGGGAGGGCAAATATCACACATAATCTTGTATGGCTTCTATCTGGCTTTCTTTTGTGAGTAAACACAAGAGATGCCAGAAAACGTCTCGCAAGGGAGAGAAGGAGAAACGATGTGCAGCGAGGGAACGATACAAGTGTTGTTTTGTGACAAAACCAAGTATGGTCATACTTTTTTGGGTTCATCTTGGCGCCATGCTTCCCTGTAAATTTGGCACAAGGAGCGGTTGCAGTGCATGCCTGATGTATCAATGAGACAGCCCTTCTTTCATTCTTTGATGCATGGATTGAAAGATGTGCCTCTGAGTGGATGTCATACTATGTCATGCACGAAAGAGGAAGGTACACAAGAGACGGGAATAGGATTAATTGTTTGGAATGGAATGGAATCATTTTTGTCTATTGCAGGATTTTGTCTTGTCTTCTGTAAAGGTCCAGGAAGGGAGTGAAAATTTTCCATCGTGCTTCTGAGAATCGATTTTCATAATATTCCACCTTGTATTCATTCAAGGAAGTTGAAACCAGTCCTCTCATTTCAGACCCTTCCATTTCTTTCTCTCATATAACGAACAAAAAACAATAATAAAGATACGTGGGCATCACTGGCAACTCCAACATCGGCACAATCTCCAACCTAATCCTCGGATGCTTCGCTGAATGGGCACACCTCCCGGTAACCCTCCCCATCGACTGCGTCACCACCGCCATTCAAACTGACGACAAGAATCGCGGCGCCTTCGTCCTCCTGGGCAACATACTGAGTGAAAAGGGCATTGGAGGCTTTTACAAGGGTATAGAGGCATACACCGTGTTGTGTCTCAAGCCTGCGATACAGTACACGGTGTATGAGCAGGTGAAAAAAATTGTCATTGCCGCTCGACGTGTCAATGCTCACGGGCGCGAGGTTGTGAGCGATTCGTTGAATGCTGCGGAGGCATTCTTCCTGGGAATGTTTGCACGTATAGTGGCCACCATGCTGACTTACCCCTATTTGAGGGCCAAGGTGATGTTGCAGAGTACGTACAAGAATGCCAAGGTGAAGCCTAGTATTGGTCAGATGATATCGGAGCAGTTGTCTACGGGCGGAGTTTGGGGATTGTATCAGGGTATTGGGCCGGAGTTGACGAGGGGCGTTTTTAGTGCGGCGTTGATGATGATGGTGAAGGAGAGGATTGGGGTTGTGGTTAGGGCGTTGATTGATGGTAACCGGATTGAGAATCAACAGCAGCAAAAGAGGGGTTAATGGGAAAAAAAGTATGCATAATATATGTGTGGGCGAAAAAAATACAACGAATATCTGGTTGGGGCAATATGTGGGTACGGTTTGTACAGGATGGCAAAAAATGGGATGGGCATTTTACGATTATTATTTATGATTGAGGAGTCATAGGGGTAACCAAAAGGCCATTTGAGTTGGCAATATCAAGCCTTCAGCTGGCTCTCAAGTTCAGAAACATTTTGAAACAGAGGAATGGCTGTCACCAACCTTTAATTCTCAGTACATACCATTTTACACGAACATTATTTTTCTGCATTGTGTTGCATTTTCAGATCATTTTGGTGTGAATGACATATCTCTAGCTCAGATGCACAGAGAGCTTCTCTTTGTTGGCCCTTCATTGAAAATATTGTGATGTATGAAAAGAGATTGTTGCGATGTGATCAGTTCTGTCTGAAGAATTGTGATTGTAGAGGAAGATAATGCCTGAGGGTAGAAGTGCCCGAACAATATTATTATCATATGGTATCATACCTCTGGAGCAACAACAACCTCTATCGGGCCGGTGATTGGGCTAATCTTCTTTCTTATCCTCTGCTTATCCTTCATTCTGCCACGCAAATAGAATGGTATACCTTGAAATTTTCAGCGCTGTAGAATACATACCAGAGAATAGCATCAGTCTCGAACTTCCAATTTTTTTATTCTAATGGTGTGACAGCAAAGCTCAACTACCCTCTGCTGTTCTTTTATAACAAGATCGTCTAGATTGTGTCAGGGTTAGGGCAAGGCCAGCCAAGAGACCGAACACGAACCTTTTCTTGATTGGAAAAATGAGCTTCAACAAGCTTGTCCAACAGAAGAAGATAAGACTTGAAGATAAATGCTTCGGCAGATATAGCATCAGCTTCATCGCCGATTTGCTGGAGGAAAGCTGTGTCCTAAGAGAGCTGTATTTGTCTCGCAATACTTTCACCCTTAACAGTGAAAAATTCACCAATGCTCTTGCAAAGAGCAGCACTATTCAATGCCTGACTTTACGTTGTAACATGATTAGCTGTGAAGGTGCAAGGCATTTGGCAGATGGGCTTAAGACAAACAGATCCCTTCAAATAATTGCGTTGAGCTATAACATGATTGGCACCCAAGGTGCAAAACATTTGGCGGATGCACTCAAAGTAAACTCATCTCTTCGAGAGCTGTGTTTGGCCAACAACCAGATTGGTGACGAGGGCACTAAAAGCTTGGCTGAGGCTTTGGTGGTCAACAAGTCACTTCAAATTCTTAGGTTGGGACAAAATGGCATTGGTTCTGAGGGAGCAAAACCACACGCTTCTAAAATTATGGCTGAACAAAAATCACATCACTGATGAAGGGGCTGAGAAAATTGCCAGTGCTGTCAAATATAACATCACCATCAAAAGGATTAATTTATCAGAGAACGCCATCAGCGGTCATATCAGGAAGAGTATTGATAATCTTCTTTATGTATCAACACAAAGTAAGATTTATTCGACGTTCAGATACTTAGATGATGAGATCGCGAAAAAGGATGCAGAGATCATAAGCAAAGACAAACAAATTTCAGAAAAAGAAAATGCTATTGCTTCAAAAGACCATCACATGGCGGTCAAGGAGGAGGAGGTTTCAGGCCATAAAGAAAAACTAGCCGAGAACGAAAATATGCTGGCACTGAAAGACCAGCAGATTGCTACTCTGGAAACAGACCTTGAGTCTGCGCGAAGGCTACTTGAGAAGTTTATCATAGACAAACACGATGAAATCAATTCTTTGAAAGCAATAATTGAAAACTCAAAGGCCGGTATTGATACGGTGGATTTAACTAACGAGGAGAGTGAGCGTACAAAAAAACGAACACGTGGAGGATCTATTGTGAAGAGTGGCCTTGCTATTCAACATGAGAGCAATCAAAAACTGGCACAGGTCAAGCAGGAGAAGGAAGCTGCTGTGGCCAGTTTGAAGACTGCACAAGATGAGAAACAAGCTGTGGAGGGAGTCTTGGAAGAAGCCAGGGGTGATCTAGATGATGCCACTGATCTAGTAGAGCAGCAGAGCTTGGCAACCAACATTTGGCAGGGTCGTTTTGACGAGCTTGTTTCTTTGATCGAGGCCGGGCAGGTGGATGGGGCTGCAATCTCTGCGATCCGGGACCGTTCCATGGCCAGTGGATCTTAACGAGTTCTATTTTGGAAAAGGATTTTGGAACAAAGTAGTAGTAGACTATGGATGGGGCTCGTGCTTTTTTGTTTAGGTTGTGCCTGTAGAATGTGATTTGGTGATTGATACATTTATGTACCTACGGACAAACAATAATCTGTCACAGCGTAATGCAGAGGAAATATCAATGTTTGGGATGTTATTAAATTTCTCGATTGAATCTACCTTTGTCTATCTTAAATGTGTTCCCTTGATATTCAGAAGTCAGAAGAAAGATGCATATCGGTTATTTACGACCACTCATTGAATTCAATGGATTCCATTGAATTCAATGAGTCAG
>JALLOX010000670.1:0-10252 GCA_036939695.1 Thalassiosira ordinaria | reverse complement strand
ATCATTTTGATTCATGGTAGATGTTCATAATTCATAGTAGCAAGCCCCAAATAGACCATATAGGATTTTCTTGGTACCAATGATGATAACTAGAAACAGCATCATTCTCCACTGGCCAGCATGGCGGGAGTTGAATATAGGCCAAGATATCCCATCAAATCATTACTCACTATCCAACACTGCTCACATTCTTCCCATTGCGAACAGGACAGGACGGTACTTTAGCATACATTAGCTCATCAACCATCTTTGCAAACAAAATCTGACTCAAGTATATTGGAAGAGAATATGAATGCCTTCAAAGATAATAAAAGAGACACAAAACTGCAATCGATACTCACCATCCACTTGAAGAATAATATAATCCGCCCAAAATCGGCTCTGACACCCTCCTCAGGAAAGCCAATTTGACGGGCATGCCCACTTGCCCGCTATTTTAGCACAAGCCTACTACTCGTGATCTCTCGTGATGGAGATGGAGAGCTCTTTTCCTTTATGTCACAAATCTTGAGACCTCGCACGCTGATATTTTTAGGCGACAGCGCAGGACAGCGAGCTACTTTATGGATAAAATATTGACGATTTTGAAATTCGTGATCGTTCCCGGCCCCTGGATCGTGGAAGATCGAGTGGTATTGTAGCATGCTGTAGCATGTTGGCAATTGGCAATTGGCAATTGGCAATCTCAATTCAATCCGGAACCACTTTGACCATGAAGAAGTTTCCCCGGAGGCTTACTGTTCAAAACCTCCACTCAGGCAATGATGATGATGGCGGCATAGATGGAGTGGTCACTACTCAAAACCACCGCCACGGCCACGGCGTGATGAGAACCTACGATGAAGGCAGAGCCATCAAGAGCCGCCGACGCATGAGAGTTGTTGACGATAATGGAGCTGTGGCGATGATGAAGCTCAATCATCCTTCCGATGATGAGTTGTTGACAAAGTACTGCATGAAATTGCAGCAGCAAAACATCCAGCTCTGCCGTGCTCTCGAGCAATTGGTTAGCAATTCGCTTTCGATGGGCGAGCTTCTGAAGGAGCACGAGCAAGATGTCGATAGGATGATGGAAAAGATTGCCCACGGGGCAAGTAGTATTTCTTCTTCATCAAAACATAGTAGCGATGGTGAGGATGCGGAGGAGGAGGAACTCCGAGAAGGAGGACAAGTGCATATCCTACCTGAAAATGTCTCCAAGGAATCGATTGCATTGTACAGTAGTCATGATCGCAGCTATTGCACAGTCTCTGACGAGGGCGAGGAAGACAATGCAGATGAGAACGAGGAAGACGAATGTGTGGACAATGAAGGGGAAGCGAATAATGATCTTTTTGACAAGCAGAACAGCGTTTGTCGAACTGATCCAGATATGAGGATGGGGGACAACGAGAGGGAGACGAAAAACAATGGTGGAAGGAGTAGGAAGCACCAGCGCCGTCGCAAAAGAAAGAACAAGCCTGATAAGAATTATCCAGCCTCCAACTTGAAGGAGACCTCAGGCACAGATAATACGCTGCTCGGAACCAAATTCTGGAGGATCATAGCGACATTACCCTTCTCATCAATCGATCTGGGGAGCAAGAAGGAGAAGGCACCCTCATCGTCCTTTTCTTCCTGGAGCATTCGCAGGCTACTACTGGTCATGGTGATTATCATGCCCCTTGCCAAAGTATGCTTCATCATGCCGTCATCCTTGTCGAGTCTCAGATACCAAAGTGACATAATCACGGCATTCAGTGCAAGCACACCCAAAACTACTGCCACAACTGCCTCCAGTGTTGTCGAGGGCAGTGAACATACTTCTTTCTCATCCAAGCCCACACACCACTCCACTGCGCGTCTCCTATCCAACAAGACTCCATCTTATACAAGAGTTCCTTCTCGCCGTCGACCTCTTCGTTTGCTAACTTCGCAGGAGGAGCTTGAGGAGCAGCCACGACTTGGTGAACATATTGAGACTGCGAGTCCAACCGCGGGAGACTCCTTGGATGCCGCCGATGTTTCTTCTCCGGGAATCACCAATACTCAACCTACAGATCTTCTTTCTCTTACACCAACAACAGGAGCATCCTCATCATTATTTAGTACCAGTAATGCCCCTTCTACAACTGCTGCAACGTCTTCCTGTGAGGGTGCTAATCCAGAAAGGTGTGGATGCGCCAGTCATAATCAAGCGGACTATAGAGGAACTGTAAACTTTGCAGCGAATGGCAAGAAGTGTTTGAGTTGGGATAATCATGGAGATCTGTTTTACAGTTATATCATCCCAGAAAAATAGATCGGANATCATCCCAGAAAAATATCCTGCTGCTGGCCTCAAGGGAAACAACTACTGCCGCAATCCCTCTCCAGAGAATTTTCAGCGTGCCTTTTGTTTCACAGTAGATGGATTGTCATTGTGCGAGGTAGCCTACTGCTTCCCACCAGCATCAAGCTGCACCTCTTTGGAGTCCATAGATGGTGCGGCCAGTGAGGCGCTGGTGGATGCTTGTGCTTACCACCAATGTCTGAATGACTTTGGTTATGGGGACGGCGATGCTATCACCTTCAGTGTCATGCAAAGCTGCCAATGCCCCAAAGAAATTTGGGATTGCAAACATGGAAGTAGAGATTGTGTGTCTAACACAGTGAGGAAGAGTGCCAACAACTGCTGTGTAAGCAAAATAAATGATCCAAACTGGTCAGTAAAGGAAGCTAGCTGCGAGTGCTCCATCAAACTTGATTGCGAGGAGGGCAATCAACGTAGTTGCCGAGAATATGCCAGTCAATGCTGTGATGAGTTTGATGAGGATTGCAAGTGTAAGTACAAAAGAAGGGCATGTCGTCTTGCACTTTCGGAAGAAATCCCTGGAGAATTTAGTGACCCCCTCTTCACGTTTATTTCGGTTGCACCGTTTATCTGCGAGGATGCACAATTTTCTTGTTGTGGAGATGATAATCGCGATTATGGCCTATGCAAGTGCGACTTCTGGGAGCCGCTGTGCGCAGACTTTCCTAATCATCTTGTAGATGCTTGCTCCATACGCGCCAAAGACAGTTGCTGCAAAAATGCCCATTGCCGTTGCGACTTCCTCACTTATGCAGTAAATGCCCTGGGCTTTGATGACCCAGATCTCGGTGCAGTCTACGATTGTGATATTGCCGGCGAATTAGCACCAAACAGTACCATTGAATTAGAATCTCTCCAAACCATTTATATTCAGACTGGAGGGGATCATTGGCACAAGAATACTGGCTGGATGATAGAACCCAGCTTTTGTGAGTGGCATGGCGTGTCTTGTGATGGTGATGGCCATGTCACCAAACTTGAATTGAGAAGTAACAACATTATTGGAGAATTCCCATCAGACTACCTCTCCAAGCTCTACAAACTCACGAAGCTGGATCTTGCCAACAACACACTTAGGGGAAGAATGGCTGGGATTTACAATTTTTCTGCGGATGATGCATCAGTATTCTTCAACCTTCGAGACCTCACCCATGTTGATCTATCCCAAAACATTCTTACTGGAGAGGTTGACGTACTGTTTGCACCAAATCTCGACTACACCAACTTTAGTTATAACAACTTCACTTCCATCAACTCGTTCAAGAGGTTCAAGGTATCATACAATACGCTCAGTATTTGTGACGTGAGCCACAATTCGATTCAACAAAATGCGAGTACCATCCTGAAGAATTTACCCCCGAACATTGAGCAGTTGCTTCTTTCCAATAACTTGGTTCAGGGGACACTGCCTCCAACTTTGGAGCACCATGCAAATCTGAGGCAATTTAGTATTGCTTCAAACTATCTTTATGGAGAACTACCTGACTTCTCGACTTCCTTTCCAAATCTTCAAGTGCTGGACTTGGCTAATCAAAGACATGGTGGCGGATTCACTGGAAGAATTCCTGAGAGCTTATCAAATCTACCTCTCCTTTCCAAGCTCAACATTGCTGGTAATCAATTCAGAAACGAAATCCCCGCTGTCCTTGGGAATTTAGCGCAGCTCAAAGAGTTAAATCTGTCGAACAATATTTTGAGTGGATCAATCCCGAGTCCAATTGGAAGTCTTGCAGGTGTGTTCCTTTCGTACTTATATTTGCCAATTTCCTTAAAGAATCTGTCTAACACCGAATCAATTTTTGATAACAGGCACATTGGTCCTGTTGGATCTATCACATAATAGGTTGAACGGGAGAATTCCAACCAACTTGGGCCGATTTGAAGATGCTTCAGTGCTGCTGAAGGGAAACGCAACAGAGTATGTGTCTGTTGACTCTACATGTAGATTGTTCTTCCAATAAACTGTACTGACCACCTCCTTTTCCTTGCTTCGAATCACCAGGTTTACTTCACCTGCCCCTCTCAGTCTTTGCTCTATTGATAGATTTGACTTGAAAGATAATGAAGATTTCTGCCCCATTGAGCGAAACGCGTTGAAGTTACTTTATCACACAGCAAAAGGTGGAGAGTGGACAGAGGTCACTAACACAATAGATGGAATTCCTTTGCGTTGGTTGGATGAGTATAGAAGTCATTGCGATTGGCTGAACATCACTTGTGATAGTTCAGGTCGGGTCATCAAGCTGGAGCTACCTAACAATGGACTATCTGGAAAATTGAGTGAGAGTATTGGCAATCTAACTTTTCTTCAAATCTTGGACGTGCACGACAATGATATCAAGGCAAGTCTATTCAATCCTTGCAAGTATTACTCGCACATATCTAACGTTGCGTTATCATCATTTCTCTTGTTGATAGGGATCCGTTCCGACAGAGATTGGGTCACTCCTCAACCTCCGTGATCTGCGCATCAGTTACAACAGATTTATTGGAGAGGCGCCTGCAGAGCTGGAAGATTTACAAAATCTTGAACGGGTTCATTTGCATTCAAATCGAATAACCGGGACAATGCCACTTCTCCAGGTGTTGCATGCAACGCCATCTTCCTTCATGTCCATCAGCTTTTGAAGAGCCTCTAGTGTGCGAAGGGTGCACGATGTGCTGTAAGCCAACACTGCCTTGTTGATTTCCTACAGCAATATTGTGAGATCCCTCTCATCATCATTTTTTTATTACTAGGCAATTCTGTCGAGGATTGCTACCCTACTGAAAAACCAAAATTTCTGCAAGTCAGCACAGAGGGATTTCAGGGCTACCAACACTTCACATGGGTCTTCTTTGTTTCTGTCATTGCCATGTATTCTCTTTTCGCGACTGTAGCAGTCATTGTTAATAAATGCAAGAGTCGTCACATGCCAACAACAATGAATCGCTCATCGTTAATTCGTCGCGACGAGTCATATGCCTTTGAAACCATTGGCCGGGACTCTGTGTACCTGTTCTTCCTAACCCCAAGCAAGATAGGCTGGTGCATAGCCTTGGCAATTGTTGGCTTGCAGATTGGGATTCAGTACATTTTTATTGACGCAGCTGAATTCAATCTGCAAGAGGATAACAGTGAAATTGTGTATACCTGGAAGTGTGCGCGGGACCAAGTCGAATGTGAGAACAACGATGACTTGAACTGGAAAGGCTGGTTGTTCTTTGGCGTTCTAATGGTGGCACATGTATCCAAAGATTTGATCAATGGGACAAAAATGATTTTGCATTCTGCCAAAATTAGATATAGCCAACACTATGCGAGAGCTCGATTCTTCTTTGGCGGACTGTCGCTGTGCTTGGTCACATCATTTGTCCTGTACACATCTACAGTATACAACAAAGCCATAGCTACAAGCAACACAGAAATCATTGTTAATTCTGTTGTCATCCTCTTTATCACGGACATCGACGAGTATGCATTCAAAATATTGGGTGCGATCGATCAAAGTTGGGTGACAACAAGGTTTGAGGAAGGAGGCATAAGATCAATCACACCTATCAACGAAAACCTGGAAAGCAACGTTCAACTTCTTGAAGACAACGTAAAAACTCTTGAAGGTGCCTTGGATGCACTGAGGAGAGAAATGTTCGATTTGAGAGGGAGGCTGGATGCTGTGAAACAAGATGATGATCCAGAGATGTCAGAGAATCAACATATGTCTTTAGTTTCTATGTGCGAACAAAGTAGTGATAAATCCATCAGATCCCTTGAAGGAGAATCATCTCCAGAACTTTGCTGCCTTCAATAGGCACAGTTCTTTTCATAGAAGTATGAGAAAATAGGCTTTCAATGGAAGATACTCCACTGATGTAAGATGAGCGATTTGACGATTCAGATGACTAACAATTTTTGTTGGTGCTATAGTATCGACACTGTAAAAGTTGTGAGATCATCTCCTCTGTCCCCCACTCTCCCGTCTCATAGCAATGTGGATATCGGTGATTCTATTGGACAGGAGAATAATGCAACTACCCCACTGGACAACCTTCAGGTTATGCAGAAGTCATGACTAATTTGTGAATAATTGCAGACAGAAACAGCCGCTCCCTTAGTAGGCTGTTATTCTTTCAGGAACCGGGGCGAAAAGAAAAACTATTATGTACCTTCTCAGATTCAATTTTGCAATGGAATTTGTTTAGGCCTTTTCTCCATGGTGCTGAGAGCAGCTGTTTAGAGCAGAATGGTTTTCAATCCACAATCAATCAGACAGTAATGAAGTCTACACTCAAAGGCAATACAGACACAAATCTCTGGCTGAAAGCTAAAGCTCATCCAAGATATATCAACTATAATAAAGTAGAAAGTTTAACTTAATTATCAACCAATAACAGATGTTGATGCCGACCAAGATATACTTAGACACTGAGTCTTACTATTCAAGAAAAATCAAATGACCATTATATTGTATACCACCATACCGAATGTAATAATTTGTAATATTAACAGAAATAGATGTCTTCTCGTCGAATGGAGTTCAAGTGACTTTTAAGGAAGTCAGCACATCGTTTGCTCTCCATGCAATTGTCGTATTTTCGCTCAAAATCAAGCTCCCCGAAAATTCGATCACCAATCAATGCATTCAATGAACAATATTTCTTTTGTTCATAGGTCATCTTCCACGAAGACATGAATCCTGTGCAGCACTTATCAATGAGTCCATCCCAGTCCATGTAGGTGGCAAGCTTATTCAGTGAATCATTCAATACCCATGCAAGCTTAGGTAGATTGACCGGCAACAACTGAACCATTTCTTCCATGATTTTCACTTCTAGGTCCTTCTGACGAAAATGATAATCAAGGAAGGACGTAGCAGCTCCCATAGTCGACAATGCAGAGATACTATTCCCATGACCATGCTCGTCGAGTCCAGAGAAATCTCCCTCGACAATGTATCTATAAGAAACACAAACATCTTCTGGGCAGACCATCCTTGCTTTATGCCTTGCGCCATGCTTTAGAACCCCACGCATTCCAATCAATACTTGCATGCGAGCAACAGCAATGTCCTTGTCCATGGCGAAATTAGTATATTTGTGGTATTTTTCCAATGCAGCCATCTTCTCCTTAGAGGCATTCGCAAAAGCATCTTCAATGTTTTTCATAGGCGCCACTGCAATAAACTCTGCCATACTTTTTGACGCACTCAAAGGGAACCCACTAGCAATGAAAAAGTTCTTGCAGAAATCTTTTGTAGGTTTCCCATCCCCCCAAATATTTTTACAGCCGTCAAGTGTGGTATCAATCACGCTCAAAAGGGAAATGTCATCATCTTTTAAAAGCTTTCTTGCTCTCAATGCATTGAAAAGGTGCAGCATGGTTGTTGTCTGATTCTGATAATCCAATAGATGAGTGTTCCAAAGATTGTTCAAATGAGTAACTTGAGTCAGATAGCAACCGGCAGTCAATGGATTCCAGAATGCCAACAAATTATGTGTCGTGTCGAGACTTTCGTCGAAAAATGGCATAGAAGCATTCTCTAACAATTTGATTCTCTTCAAAATTTGCTCTACGTTTGGGTTCTGTTGCTTGTCAATCAGCCACTGAATTTGTTCATAGTATTTTTCTGAGGCAGCTTTTGATGCTATTGCAATCCTCTGCAGATAGCCCTGCAGCTCCAGAACACCTGTTAACATTGCATGCACGGCTAGAGTAAAAGAAAATGGAACAATGGAATCTCGATCTTTCTGAAAATTCAACATCCCCTGAAGCAGAGGGAAGACTCTTGGGAGCAACTTCTTGAAATAGGCGTCAAACATAAGCTGGCTTTTTACCCCATGTTCTTTGGCCTTGTTGAAAAAAGGCGGAAAGAATATTCGAGTGAAAAAATCTTCCATTCGAGGATCATGGATGCCCTTTGCTTTATTGCAGTTCTCATCCCATGGAGACTGAGCTAGCACTGTGGTTGTTTGTGGGTCAATCACCATAGTGCCTTCATCAGAGAGTCTTTGCAGTGAATGGGTCCAGCTCTGTAGCATTGATTGGATGCGTAACAAGCCTCGAATATTAGCAAGGCGACAATCGCCTTCTTTAGCTTTGACAAAGCGGTTCCTTCCCATGTCCAGCACCCCCCACATTTTTTCCAAATAATGAGAAGAATCCACACCTACTTCCATTTCAACTAATTGCTGAGAAAATTGGTCACGTACTTCGCGACACCAATTGACCTGTTGCTGAACCCTTTCATCTTTCACTACGTAATCAGGCCCCACTTCCAATAGTGTCAATGAAAGAACCAATTGTGCAGTGTTAAAAGGAAGCTTCTTGTCTGGTTCTGCCACCTTTGCCCTTTTTGAAAATATTTCAGCTCTTTTCTCAGCACCCACAAATCCAGGATATGCCGGAGTCCTAAATCCATGTTCTACCTCTCTTGCAACAAAGTCAAGCGCAAGATGTGGCTTATTTGCTCGAACACTCGGGTTAATTATGTTTTCCAATGGGGGAATCAAGCCAGGGAAAACAAGCACTGCAATCACATGATAGAATGTCTTGAACTGCGGGCACTCTGCAATTACCGCTTCTTCGAGATGTTTCATTTCTTCGAGAGCTTCAATGAACGTTCAACTTTTCATAAGCTAACATCACAAGGAGACAAAAATTAAACAATGTACAATTGTGCTTACCTAAGTTCGTGTTGGCCGCGGCCATCACGGTGTTCATTACAAGGGCTGTATCGAAAACCTTCTCATCAAATTCTGAATCAGACTTCCAACTTTCTACCCTTGCCTTGAACCAACCATATTGCCAATATATCATGTCCAACAGATGGTTCAACTGAGTAATGTACATTCTAGCCTGCATTGAATTGTCTCCCTCGATCAAATCCCTTTCAATGGAATACTCCCGCTTTGGATCAGGCGGCCGTTCAGCAGGCTTTTGGTCGCCTTCCTCCTCGTCGCTTTCCTCTCCTTCTCTGCCCTCATCCATGTTCAAGGCACCAAATCTGTGACTCAATCCATTATGATTTTCACTGTTGGCAGAATCAGCCTTGCTTCCTTGGGCTGCTACTTTGTTTGATGATGGTTTTGATTCGACAAATATCTTTCGACATTGACGTAGAACGCCCTGACAATATCTCAACATTTTATTCATGTAGGCATGTCCTTCATCCCCATCTCCCCCAGCATCAGTAGTGATTTTCTCCCTCAATTTGATGGACACGTTGAGACACGAGAGCAGTCCAATCCCCACAACAGGAGAAGATGCCACCTCGCCTTTCTCTGATTCCTGCAGTAAATATTCCACCGCGTTGCCAAGGTCGGATACAGACGTCAATGGAATGGAATCGGGTAGCAACTTCGATAGGCCATCGCGAAACGATCGCGTTGCCTCCTTGTAGCGGGCGTACATGGCACGATGTTCATGTTCACCACCGCCGCCGACACTTCCAGCTGCGGAGTGCTCACGCTGCTGTGATTCTCTTTTATTATCAGGCCCCGCATTCGTCCGGCGCTTCCCCTTCTGCTTCTGCTTGTTCTTTTTCTTCTTGTTGGAGCCCATCCTCGATCCTTCTCGAAGGCAGCTTGCGCTGTGCAGCCACGGCAACGTAATATGTAATATGGAGGATGGAGGTACAAAATCCTAACCCCCTATCATCAAATGTGTACCCGGGACCCGGGTACACATTCATATATTTGGCGTGGACCCTCGCGGACCCCCAAAATGCCATTCGGGCCAAATCGGTGGTCGAGACCGAAACGAGTGTTTCAGTACATATCCCCCCACCAATTATTTAGTGTGTACAATTGTACACACTAATTTCAAAGGTGCACCATCCGCACCCATCGACCTCTGAGGTCAAAACCTGACATAGGGTTTGCCATACTTTCCTCCAAGTCCTTGGCCAATAATGAGCATGAAACACAACCCATTTTTCTTGA